>PYAF01004995.1:806303-829241 GCA_007407185.1 Glycine tomentella | reverse complement strand
TTGATTATATACTAATATAGATAAATAAAAATACATAAATAAATATAGATTAATATTTTAATTTATGAATTATACAGATAAATTTTTATCTGTATATAATTAAAATTCATAATAAATAAATATCTTTAAAAATATTTTGACTATTGACAAATTCTTTTAGAACATCATTGAAATGAACAATGAAGGTTATTTCTAATTATTGATATTTTTAAAACATTATTAAAATTCAATTTATACATAGACATAAAAGAGGGTAGATAAAAAAGGATCGATAAACAGTTTAAAAAATGATTAAATTACAATTTGGATTTCCCTTTAATTCCTGATCCTGAATTTTGGTCTCTTTTTTATTTATTTTAGTTCCCCCATGTTAGAAAATTTGTAATTTTAGTTCAATTTTTAAATTTTGTATATATTTAATTATTTTATTTTTACATTTTAATTTTAATTAAACTATTTCACTATATTGATCAAATTCTCAATTTTATATGTATTTATATATACAATTGATCAAGATTGTGAATTTGCTAAAATATGAAGATTAAAATCACGAAAAAAAAATAAAGAAACCAAAGTTAGGAATGAAAAATTAAAAGATAACCAAAATTATAATTTAACCTAAATCAAAAATAAAAATAACGATAAAAAAATATTTTGAGAAGTTGAAAAATAATTTTTTGGATACTTGGATGTAAATCATGTAAAATGCAGCTTTACTAAACCATTCACAATTTTTTTTTTTGAATTAAAAAGACTTATATAATTTCAAACTGCATAAGAGAGTCAATAATGTGAGACGATGATCAAAGACTTGTTGACAAACAAAAGATGTAGATGCTCTTGCTAAAAAATGACGTTGTTGGCTTGCCTACTCATAAATGAACAGTTTTGAAACTTTGAAAATTTAGAGACACAATTCATAAGAATATCTCTAATTTCATTGTTTTGAAATTTTCATGCTTGCTATATCCATGATCTGCTTGCAATCTTTCTCGATGACTTTAGAGTGATTACTATTCGACAGCCAAGAAAGTGTCACAGACAAAGCACGAGATATATGTAAAATTACAATAATAATAATAATATGATTTAAATGCTTTTTTTCCCTTGTAATTTAATGTTATTTTATTTTTTGTCCTTGCAAAAAAATGATTTTTGTTCTTGCAAATTATATTAATTTGTTCTATTTTTCATCTTAAAGCTGTTTAAATAATATTTTTACTAGTCACAAAATTATCTAAATTGCTTTAAAAATAAAAATAAAACAAACATAAAATAAAAAATAAATAAAAAGACAAATAAGTACTAAATTAAAAGAAATAAAAAAGTATTCAGTCCTAATATGTGTGCGTGTGTGTGTAAGCGGTCTCATGGTTACAATCATGGGAAAGGTTTTCTCCAGCAATGAATAAAAAATTCAACAAGTTGTACAAATATATTAAAAAATAACATTGAAGGTTAGATAAGTATATAATCAATTTATATTAATTATATAGTTTATTGTATGCAATATTTGTTAATTATTATAAATGCATTACAATATAAAAATAATTAATTGTTTTTACAAAATAAGCATCTCATACATCATAAGGTCTCACCAACTAGTAGATGTACATTTTATGCCCCCTAATAAAATTAAAGATAAAAATGTCCAATAAAAAATGTATACCAAAATGGGATATATTATAATCTTAATTATTTATACACTTCCAAACTTTTATCTCAAGTACCGCCACTGTTGAAAAGTCTAATGATCAAGTCTTGAATTCATGGTAACAACAATTTCATTATATTTGACACTTTTTTTTTTCTTTCTTTAATGATAATAATGTTTTGATGCCCTTACCTATTTATTTTAGTTCTCAAGGATGTTACTTTAGTCTTGTGTTTTTTCCCAGGAAAATGATCATTCAATCTTTTCTTATTTGTCAGTAATTTGACATAAGAGTGTAATCCCACACTTGCTTAAATTTCTTTTGTAAACTAATTGAACAATGTTCATTGTTATTAACTATAGGAGGTGTCATCCCCTTGCGCTTTGCATCATAATGATCAACATTTGACTTGGTCTGTATTGAATAAACAAAAAGAGAAAACATTTCTCATTAAAGAAGAAACTAGAAAAAAAAATTGAAGAGAAAGATAAAGACAAAAAAGAGGGATAAATTAAACATAGCACTATTATTTTTAAAGATAATAGTAAATAAAACATTAATAAAATTTAAATATTTATATAAAATGAAAAAATATGTAAAATGAGAAAGTGAGACTTTATTCATCATTTTTTAATGACATACCAAAGCACAACAATAAAGATCGCAATCCCAATTAAAAATACCACTTTAATTCAAAATAAACTGAATCACTTTTTAAGTGTATCAGCAATCAGCATTGCATAGGAATGACATGATAAATGATTATTTTATATAACTAACGTAAACAAGTAAATATTTTTTAATATATAAATTATATTATAATTAAAATGTATATCCGTAAAGAAATTAAAATCTATAATAAATAAATACTTTTTAATATATGTGTATATTATATTTTTAATTTATTATGAATGATTTAAATTGTAAAAATTATTGAATAAAATTCTTAATCTATTATAAAAATTATGAATAAATAAATGGTTATTATGAATAATATTTGTAACAAATTAAGATTGAGAACAATGTAACATGTCAAACCACTTTTCATGACTCAAAATACTTTCTTCATTCTATCAACTCATTCTTTTACCAATATAAAAAATTTCACTTGTTTTTTACAGCGATATGGCCAGACTTTTTCCATTATGTATAATATAGTTTGTTCCTCCACAGCCTACTACCATAAGGACAGAGAAAAAAAATAATAGTATAGTGAAGCTGGTGTTATCTACTTCAACCTTGAGCCTACATCATAAAAATATGTGTCTAAACAAATAAGTGATGGTACTCCCGAGTATCATTAACACATAGAATTCAATGCAAAACAGAGAATGTATCGTGGCCAAACCATTCCTATATAATCATCAGATTGAAAAGAAAAAAAATGATGTGAAATACAAACCTTAAAATTTACATACAAAGACTCAACAAAAAACAAGGCAGCCTTTGAGTTGGAACATAGAAGTTCAGACTGGAATGGAGGGTTCCTCATTTGGTTCATGCAAATTTGCAATGCAAGTTCTTGACTCCAAGGACTGAAGGCCTCTTAGAACTTCTACCATGGATGGCCTTTTCTCAGGCACCACAGAAGTGCAACGAAGCGCGATGTCTAAAGCTACAATCATTTCTTGGTGACAAGTATGTGATATTTTAGGGTCAAGAACTTGTTGCACCCCATTAGTGATATTCACTTTCCTTCTAACCCACTTCACAATGTCAAGTGAGTCACTTGACTCTGTTTGCTCTGCTTGCCTGCCACTCACTAGCTCTAGCAATACCACACCAAAGCTGTAGACGTCCAATTGTTCAGTTGCTTTCTTACTGTAGCCATTTTCTGCAATGCAACAATAGAATTAGTTAGTATGTCAATATTTATTGGCTAACTTATACAATAAGTTACATATTTGTTGCCAGCATTCATATTGATGATATTCTATGCATTGTTTTCTATCAATAATATATTTCATAAAATGGAGTTATAAATCCGTTTACTGGATATTCTTGTGAAAATATAGTACATAATTTAGGCAGTTATAGTTAGTCAAGTACGATGATGCAACTCTATTGAAATCCATTAAAGTCCTGTGGAATTTATCAGCTAACATGCCACACAAACCCATTCTAATGCAAAATTTGCAGAGAGTAGTCATCAATCAGAAGCCAAGGTTAAGAAGTACTAAAATGAATCATCTCAAGAGTTCACATACAAAATCAAGCAATTTCATAATAAAGTGAACATTCAAGCAAGCATATAGGTCTTAATTTGTATCAAAAGGAAATTCTATGAATTGCACGAGTTTGTTCAATTACGGGAGAATGCATTTTCAATTAGTGCTTTATGTAATTGAGTGATTCGTAATTCTCATACCTGGTGCAATATAACATGAAGATGCTGCTTCAGAGTTCAAAACAGATTGAAAAGCAGCTTCTCCCATAACTCGATCAAGAGCAAAATCTGTGAGTTTGGGCTCAAAGTTTGCATCCAACAAAATGTTACTTGACTTGACATTTCTGTGAAGCAAGTGAGGGACATAATCCTTGTGAAGATATGCCAGTCCTTGAGCAACTCCAATGGCAATTCTTAATCGAATTCCCCACTGCAACTGAAAATTCAGACTAGAAATCAAATCCCCTAAGCTCCCTCCATGCAAGTACTCATAAATGAGAAACACTGACTCATCAGAGTGGCAGAACCCAAGAATTTTAACAACATTCTTATGCCTGATTTTTGCCAAAGTCTTGACCTCAGCCTTCAAACTTTTTGAAGACTGGTTTCCAAAATTAACCAACTTCTTCACAGCTACTAGTTCACCACTAGGCAAATTTACAACATAAACTTTACCAAAAACCCCACCATTTCCCATTGAGCTCTTCTCATTCATCCCTATAAGCAGGTCATGCTCAGTAATTCTGAGTGGATAGAAGAACACCGAGCGCCAAACCACTACTTGATCACTCTTGCAAGATCTCTTATACAACATAAACCCACCAACAACAATGGCAGTTCCAGCAACAAAGGCTAAAGAGATGAGGGCACATGCTAAGGTTGTGATGCTACCAATGTGGTGTTTTGGCATGTCGTCAGAGCAAGAGTTGGGCAACCCAGGGCCACAAAGACCAGGGTTTCCTTCCAAAAATGAGGCAGGAAGACCTGAAATCAAGGAGTATGGTACTTTACCTGATAGCTGATTGAAGGACACATTGAAAAGAGCAAGCTTCAAGTTTTGAAGCCCTTGTGGGATTGAACCAGTGAGATTGTTATCTGAAAGATCAAGGTAAGTAAGCACAGGTAGCTCAGCAAGGGAAGAGGGTATTTCTCCTGTTAGACTGTTGTCCGCCAAAGACAATGAAACTAGTTTCCTGCATTTTTTCAGCTCTGGTATTTCACCAGAAAGAGAATTGTGGGAGAGATTTACTATGCTCATAACAGGAGAGTCACAAAAGTTTGGAGGAAGTTCACCATAGAAACGGTTGAGAGAAGCAGAAAATCTGTATAAGCTCTTGACAAGGCCAAGACCTTGAGGAATTTTACCAGCAAAGCTATTGTTGTCAAGCTGAACTTGCTCCAACTGAACAGCTCCTGAAACTGACTCAGGTATCTGCCCTGAGAATCTGTTGTTTTCAGCTCTGATGAGCTTAATTTTAGGTAATGACCACAATCCAAGGGGGAAATCTCCAGAGAAACCATTGTTCTGGACTTGGAATCTTTCAAGACTCTTACATTCACCCATGGAGCTGGGTATTGAACCAGTGAAGCCATTTGTGTGGAGACTGAGGTTAATAAGGCCTTGTCCCTTGCATATGCCACTTGGAAACGCCCCCAAAAGCTTGTTTTGTGAAATATCTAATGAAACCAGGTTCTTGAGAGAAGATGGTAGAGCCTTTGGAACCCCACCCGTTAGGTTGTTCTCAGAGAGATCCAAATGGGTCAAGCTGACAAGGCCCACCAGAGAATCTGGAATTCCACCTTGAAAAGAAGAGCTTTGCAACAGAAGTTGCTTTAGATTTCCAAGCTCACCGATGCCATCAGGAATCTCACTCACCAAGTAAGGATTCTGAGACAAATCAAGGACTTCAAGTTTAGTTAGATTTCCAAAGACAGCAGGTACACTACCTGAAAGCAAGTTGCTTCCCAAGTTGAGAACTTGGATGTTCTTCAAGGAGCCTATGCTTTCAGGAATGCTTCCCTCTATGTGGTTTCTGCTCAAATCAAGCACTCTCAATGAACCAAACTGAGAAATCTGAGATGGAATAGTGCCCCATATGAGGTTGGTGCTGAGGTTCAAAGTCTCCAAGGAACTGCACTGAGAGAGATGAAGAGGGATGGGTTGGTTGAAGATGTTATCAGCAAGGTTAAGATAAGACAGATTTGGAAGGTCACATATTGAAGATGAGATATCTCCAGAAAGGTTTAAGCTTTGAAGGTTGATAGAAGTTACTGAAAGTGAAGGTGTGGTGGAGCAAGTGATTCCAGTCCAGTTACAGTGGTGGTTTGAGGAAGTGTTGGACCAGCTAGACAAGGCCCTCTTAGAGTCTTCAATGGAGGCCTTGAAGGAGAGAAGAATATTACCTTCTGATGAAGATGAACTAAGATTAATGAAGATTGTAAGGCACACAGAGAGAAGGAATAGGTATGTACAGAATGTGGTGGTAGCCATTAGCTTGGTGTGTCTGCAAAAGAACTTGCTATGTGTTGTTTTCAACAACGGTTTCTATATATCAGTGTTTAGTGTGTGGGAATGTCAAATGTGTCTCTAGAGATATTACTGGAGCTTGATGGGCTGGAAAGAAAAAAGATTGCATTTTTACGTGCAAAAACTCATCATGGCCATTGAGGAATTTGTTGATAAAAAACACAAAAGTCTCTCTTTCTCTCTCTTTTTGTAAGACTTTTTTACCCCTTCATGACATTGCGTTGTGTCAAAAGGAATTGTATTTGTACAAGAAAATGGTACAATAATTTCCACAGTAAAGGAAGAGAGGCGGAGAGATTAAAAAAAGTATAAGGTAAAATATCAATGTGTTGAAAAGATATAAAAACACATAATATTATAAAATATAAGATTAAATATGTTTTTAGTGATGTTTCTTTTTGTTCCTTAAAAAATGTTTATAATTCATGAAAAATGTGTTACTTTTAATTCTTAATTTTCATATATGAGTATTTCTAGAGCAAATAAACAAACAAAAAATGGTATTTTACATAGACTAAAAGTAAATGTTCTGTTTGCATAATCATAGATATCTTCCTAATATCAATACTTCTATCAACTTATGACCTTAATATTATAAAAACATATATCCCGTATGAGTAATGTAGTATTATAAGTTAAGCTTAATTTCAACATTTTATCCAATCCATATTTAAGGGTAACAATGCTAATAAATTCATTTTCTAAAGATGAAAATTCAAATTTTAGTGCACAAAAATAAAAAAGTATAACAAAATTATTTATTCATTAACTTTTGTCAATTATTGTTAATGAAAGAGTCTATAGTGACATATTCATGGACGAATTTGTCAATACTTTATATATTTAGGGAAGAAAATGACTATTTATCCAAAACATAATTTAATTTTCATATTCTCTCTTTTATTTTAATCGTTGCAAGCATAACATTATAATAAACACTTAAAAAATAAGAAAACAAATATATGTTAGAATAAACGTAATAATAAGCATAATATTGATTAATAAAAATAAACTATCTATTACTATGAAATTTCTAATGTGATAGGACCTTACCCAAAAACGATACTCAAATAAAAATGAACAACCATTAAGTTAATCCTTACAAAGAAAATGAGATCAACTTAATTTTGTCATTATCTAATATTGTCACAATAGAAATTTTAGAACAACAAACAAATTATATTTATCAATCAATATTATGTTTATTATTATGTTTATTCTAACTTGTACTTACTTTCCTATTTTTTAAGTGTTTATTATAATGTTATGTTTGTAACGATTAAAAAAAAGAAAATATAAAGATTAAATTATATTTTAGATAAATAGTCATTTTCTTCTATGAATGTATACAACAGTGACAAATTCATCTTTGATGTCTCATGTAAACTCCTTTATTAATCGTTGATGAATGAATTTGTCCTACTTTTTTATAAGACTAAAATTTGAATTTCAATATTTTGAGAAAGAATTTGTTAGTGTTATATACTTTAAGGGGAAAAAATAATTATTTATACCATATTTAATTTTACCTTTCTTTTGTTTCCACTTACTAGTATATGTATTTATTGTTACTACTAGAAGCAAAATTCTCCGAAACAGGGCCAAACGATGTGAGCGGAGACGTTACAAGCCCCATTGTCCGAAAATAGGTGTTACTGTTATAGACCATAGAGTCACTAATATCACGGAACTTTTCACTCCCAAGAAGGGAAAAAGAAGTGAAGTTTTTTCAACGTTGCAAAATAGAATCCAAAGAAGCTAAACAGTGGAACGCCCAAACGTTTTTATTTAGGATTACCGCGGCAACCAATTCAATGCATTGAAGACGTTTTGGCACGGTCACCGGGTCACGTGGCAACATTGTCAATTTGTGTTCCTACGTAGGGTCTCTAATTGACCGTCAGAATTCAGAAGTCAGAGAGCTTTGATTTGCCCCAAGCATGAAACAAAAATTTTCATTAAACTTGGCACCTTGGCCTTGGGGAATTTAGCTTTAGTATTAAACAAAATTACCAACACCAACATGTGATTGATTTTCACATGGGATTAGGCTCAATCTTTTAAAAATTTAAGTTCTAAGTCTTTAATAGTGTGAATTCCGAAACCTATATTCATAACATTGGTGTAATTATACAGGAATTATTTTTATCATTATGATATTAATATAAAATATTTACTATTTTTTAGTTTTGACTTTTGATTATTAATTTTTGTCATAAAATTTAATCCATATGTGACATAATGAAGAGAAAAAATAACAAGAATTCAAAACTTGTACTAATATATTAGGAGGACCAGGTGTCCCATATGATATGGGATGAACCAACGGACTTACAAAAATCAAAGAGAGTAATATTTATTAAATGTTGAAAGTTAGGAGGTTGGTGCAATTGAGAAAGAAAAAAGTGAGTGAATAAGAGGACGAAAAAGGGGGCATGGAAGAAAGGTTTCTCGTGAGTGATGAGAGACAGAGGTCCCCATCGCACGTTTCAGACTCTTTGGAATTATATGAAGTCCAAATAATAAAATAACCCGGTGACGGAGGTCAAGATAAGTTTGGATAAGTATCGATACAGTAATATAATAATACTAATACACTGCTTCTACAATATTTTATTTCCTTTGCTTAATTATATTTATTTAGACCTCCCTTTTCTTATTTCAAAAAATAAAAGAGTTAGATACCCTCCTCTTTATAAATAATCACAATTGTTTATGATATTAATCATTAATTTAATTTTTTTTATCAATAACTATATACAATTCTTCACTTTATTGTTTAAAATAACTTTTCGCCCTGTATGAGTTAAATCCACTGTTTGAGATGAAAATTGCAGGCCGTTCATGTTCATTCTCTAATTCTCTAACATGTTTCATGGAGTTGAATATGGTTTTGGTGGATGAGAGCTTGGGAGTTGGGAGGCATTTGATAGGGAAAAGGAAGAAGTTGAGAATGTTAGTTTTTAAGTTTGATGTATAATTTTTTAAAAAATAATAATAATCAAGAAACATTGTTTCTCTATAATGCTTTTGGCTTATATTTTATACAAAATTAATTATATGGAGAGATGATAGTTTAATGATGCAAAACGATTATGATATTCTTGATAACTCATTCAATAGGATTATATAAAGTTCTTAAATATTTTTAATTAAATATGATGATAATTAAATTTATGAATAAGAAATATCAGTAAATTCTCTTAGTATACTTATTATAATTTTAAAAATAAAACTAGTTGCTACAATATACAATTTTAGTTTTTAATACATTAAATATTATATCTTTTTTAACTATATATTTCATTTTTAATTGTTTAGAAATCGTTAAGCAACTAATTAATAAATAGTTTTAAAATTTCGCTGTCGCAATATTCAAGAAATGTATTAGTAAAAACCATAAAACAAATTCAGAGTATAGATAATGAAAATTTTCGTGATGTTAAAGCTAAATAAAAAAAAATATTACTAATTATACCATTTTTAATTTTGAAATTTATGCAAAATATATCTATAACAAAACTTATAAAAATATATACTTTGAATTTGTTTAACATCATCGCCTATGCAAGGTAATTAGATTAAATAATAATAATATTATTATATTCAGTAAATAATATTAATAGTAATAATAACGTACAAATATATTATCATAAATATTACCCGAACCAATAACAAAAATGAGTTTAACGTTACCTAAGCTGAGATGTCCTAGATATGTTTTAAAATGGAGAAAGGGAATCATAAAATGCCCACTTTCTCTGACAAGAGTGGACGAAATCCAAAAAGTTCCTAACAGTATCAACATAATATCAAAAGATTCTTAACTTTTGTGTGATTTCTATCAACAGAACAGGGCCACGGTCCACGAGGATAGTTTCTCTTTCTGAATTCAAAACTCGCCAAAAGTTCTGACATATTTGAGTTTTTTTTTATTCCGAGATAATCTTCTGATTCTTGGGAGAAATTATGCAAAATATGCCTTGACAGTTAAATTTGTTGCAGGATTTTATGTTTGATTTCCTATTGTATTTGGCTCATCATTTTATTTGGTGCAAAAATATGTTTTTTTTTTATCAATTTTTTTATAATTGTTTTTAATTTCTAATAAAATTTTGTTTAATCTTGGATTTTATTAATTTTATTATTAAGTGATAACATAATAATTACTTTCTTAATCTGATATGAAAATTATATATCAAATTTCAAGATGAATTATATTTGTATCTTTTATCTTTTTATGAAATTCAATTTTAGTCCCTCAATAATTATCAATTTTAATCTTTCAACATTTTTTTATTGATCTTAGTCCTTTAACAATTTTTTAATCAATTTTAATCCTCAACTTTTGTCCATTATTCTTAATCCTTCTAACCAGTTATCACTTGTGTGACTTGATGTGAAATTGTGTGCCGTGTCATGTGAAATACTAATATGATGTAACAAGTTGGTTCAAGACATTTTCTAACAATGATAAGGTGTTACAAATTTTCTAACATTGTAAAACTACTAAAAAAAGTTGGAAATTTTGAAAAAAAAAATGCAATAAGTAAAATCAATAAACCACACAAAGAAGGATTTACACAAATTAACAATCCATATAACCATGATCCAAAACACAAAATCAATCACTCCTGATTTGAAAAAAGGTAAGAATAAGCAAATCACAAAGCAGTGAAGAGAAAGATCCTTCCTCTCCATCGCATGGCCTTGTCTTGCTTTCACGGCATTGTAGCATGGCCTTTTCCCCCTCCGGTTTAAACTATTCAATCTCTCTTCTAATAGTTTTACACCATCAGAAAATCTGCAACGCCTTAA
The DNA here is from genome assembly GCA_007407185.1 of Glycine tomentella. Classification (NCBI taxonomy): domain Eukaryota; kingdom Viridiplantae; phylum Streptophyta; class Magnoliopsida; order Fabales; family Fabaceae; genus Glycine; species Glycine tomentella. Next base: position 818,074 of record PYAF01004995.1, on the reverse strand, counting down.
AATCACCAAAAACATTTGAACCAACAATATTTTACCTCATTGCTTAACAATAATAATTGATGAAAATGACTAAAAATAACGACGGACAAAAGTTATGGGACTAAGACCTATTAAAAAAATTTTTGAGAGACTGAGATCAATAAAAAAAAATTATACGAGGGACAAAAATTGGTAAAAAAAAAAATGAAAAACTGAAAGTAATTTTTGTAAAAAATGAAAAACTAAAAATATAATTTATTCATAAATTTGACACGTACATACTATTATCTATAAAATTCTAATAAATGCAGCTAATATAACTTAGTTTATATATATATATATATATATATATTAAATATTTAAAAAATTCTGTGTTCCATAATAGTTTCAAGCATAATTATTTCCTTTAAAATATACTTGTAATGTTTACCAAATAATTTTTTTATATTTTTTATGATTTAATTAAAACTATTTTTTTTTTTTACTTACTGCTTCAACCTTCACTGCATCTAGTGATCTAGCATTTTTGCAGGTGATTTGTTAATAGTTGACTTTAATTTTGTCTCAGACATACCATGATACCAGTGCCCATTATTTGAGCTTTTGCTGTGAAAGTGTCCAAGTCTCTGAAAGAAGACCGAAGGACTATAACGAAAATTACTGAACCCCTGCAGTGTGATCTGTAAAAGGGAATAAGAGGATGAAAATGGAAAGAGGAAAAATCCAAAGCTCCTAGAGCCAAAATACAATTAGAAGTGAATCCCCCCCTGCATCAGAAACCCTTTAGATTCTTCGTATAGAGTACTGTAGCACCCTGCAGGATTTAAGAAAAAAAAAATGAATAAGAAGAAAGAACGAAGGATAGTAGCACAAAGACAAACGAAAACAAACATTTTTTGGTATAAATTAGTACTATAATAATTAGGTGGCAGTGAGCACTGTCCAATCAATTGCTTTGACTTTTCTCTGCATCGTACCAAAACCCCTGTCCAATTGGCTACATTATCGTCAATCACTGAGGACTAATTAGATGACATTAGGCCATGTCATCACAAAATTAATCACCTAATACAATTTTCATTTTATTAATCAGGACCATGAAAGAAAAGCCAAGAAAGTGAGATTAGTTTTTTTTTTCCATCTTACAGGTATTCATCATGTTTGATTACCCACTAATAAAGTCAATCATATATTAACATAATATATATTGTAGTACTAATGAAGACTGTAACAATAATTAAAAAAGTTGAAGAATATAATAATTGATTAGGTGCGAAATTGGATAGGAGTATTTGTTTGGCACATCGATCATAGCAGTCAAAAAGCTATGCGTGACCTTTGGAATCATTATTTCCATTGATACCAACTTTTATCTGTAAAATTAAGATTTATGTTTGGAGTTTAATTTCTTTGACTTACACAATTATCTAATTAAAAATTATTATTAATGTATCTAATTAGAAACTACTTACTCTTATGTTTGTAGCCTCTTTATTTGGCCAGCTAGATTGGATAGTAGATGCACAATGCTATTAATCACATTCCATTCTCTGTGACTCCATGTATATATCAAGTAGAAGATTGATTGACTGTATGTACTTTGGGAAATTGGCTGTATATAATGCTGTTTTAGCACATGTCAATTTGTCCCACTTAAAAATCTAAATAAGGCATATTCACACACTATCAACAGTCTATTTTTCAATTAACAAATACCAAACTTTAATTTGAGCATCCAAAGAAAGAATTTACTTTAATATCGTACTACTATAAGTCTATTTAGATATAAAGTTAGGATTTTTTTTAAGAATTTTTCCACTGAAAAAAGATCTATATTTCTAATATAAAAACTTTCAAAAGATCTTCGAACTTTATATTCAAAAAAGTCCTGTCTATAAAAACATTTGAGTTTCAATTATGTTTACAAGAAAGATGGACATGGGTGTTTGTGCTGCCCTCTTGGTTTGCAATATTCCCCTGACCCTAATGACACAGATCACAGCTAAGGAGTCAGGTCGTGAAATTTGTCTTTTGATAAAGAAACCAGACACGAAATGGTGGCTGTGAGGGAAAGGCAAGTTTGTTATCAAATTCCACTTATTGCATTGAAGAAAGCCATGAGGGATAATAATACGCATTCCATAGCTTAGCCTCTCACAGTACCAATATGAGGCTTACGGTAGGGACCTTTTGTTTAATTTTGCTGTCCATGTTTATATGAATGTTATGAATAGTGCGAAAGATTTAGATATTTCTCTTTTGTTATGAATGTTATGAAAAATATATCTTTTTCAGCCTCCCCGACCCCCACTCCCCTCACTTTTTCGTTTTCCTTTTGTTTTACTTTTGGGTTAAACTGGTTAAAGGGAATCGAGAGAGTTTAGTTTAGATGATTGGACTCGCATAATGCATAGATTTTTGTAAATTTCCTTCAATTTGTACTGATGAAAAATAGTTAAAGGGATATTGGTTAAATAATAGAATAGGAACAAAAACAAGAGGATAATAAGGTTCACATCCTTAACTGATAGATAACATTAAATTAGCAATACACAAATAATGGATTTTTTTAGCAAAAAGGCTGGATTGCAGTATGAGAGGTGATAACATCCCAAATTAGGTTGAAACCTCCCCAACCCTCACATAGAAGCAACACAACCAACAAATATTATAAATGGAAAGAGTCAAAATGAACAAGAACATCATGGGGATATGAGCCAAGACCCATGAGATGAACAAACTCCTAACAAGACTATCTAAACCCATAGTAAGGAATACATTTGACTACTATAAAATAAAAGTTAAATGTTACTTTTGATATTTTATGTTATAGTACTTTTTTTTTGTTTTCATACATTAAACTTTAAAAGTCTTATTTTGGTTATTTATATTTGCGAAGGATTTCATTTTAGTACTTTTTTACTAAAATATGAAATATGTTAAAATTATGACCTATAATTAATAAAGTTGTTATCCAAATGCAAACATCTAACAACGCTGAACAAGGTGTATGTTGACTTCCCACAAACATTCGTCTCGTGATTGATTAAAATCTAGATTCATGAGTGACTTCAATGTACTAAAAACAAAATATTTCTAAATCATTTAATTATATATTCTTTTCGTTACAAAACAATGATATCCTCAATGTTTCAATTATTTTTGTCACAAAATATCCATAACCACTAATAACAATACAATTTACTGTCAACAACTTCTTTTTATGATAAATATCTATTTCGAGTGTAAATATTAATTGATCTTCTTAATTATGTATTCGGGTATTGTTGGAAAAATAAATTTAAAAAAAAAACTAAAAGGACCATTATTTTGAAACAGAAAAAAGAAAAAAGAGAAGCTAAAAAGACTATTGCTTTAAAACAAAGAGAATAACACAAATCATATATCAAATATGGCAAATTTCGTCTTACTTATAATAAAATAATAAAAATAAAAAACTTCATTTTCCTGTTCTTTTTAAAATAAAAAACAATTATATAAATGATTTTTGTTAATTATACTATTTTGATACCTCATGTTTTTAAGCAAAAAATATATATCCCTGTTTCACTATATTTTTTTAAAAAATCAATTTATTTTAGATATAATTATTATCTTTTTAAGAAATCTTTTTCATTAACTACTACACTTGATTTGTGGGATGTATTTAATTATTTTCCTAATTTCAACAATTACACACTATTTTTCGTATGAATTCAATCAAATTGATTTGGAGAATTGAATGTACAAAAGATTGGAGTATAATTGAATACAAAATTATGTTTATTTTTTATTTAAATTGAAACCCTCTTATTTTCTCACTAATAAAAAAAGTTGCAACCCCTGATGAAAATCTTACTATTAGTCTGCCTCGAAATTGATAAAGAACCCTTTCAAAATATTTGTTTTCTTCATTTTAATTCTTGGTAAAATCATGATTGAATCAACATTTTTATCTTTCTAATTTCAGATACTATTCCATAGGATGATTTGGCATATCATTATCAGGAGGATTCGTCACTTGTTTGCTCTACCCAAAAATAATATGTAGCGAGTTCATGGCCAAATTTGTTTCTATTGCAACAATGTATTTCCCTTATCAAACAACTCTTCTACATGATTTCAAACATTTTATAGTTTTATAACAATGTTTACTATTTTTTTTCTACTATGATTAAAAAATTACAATAGAAACGATTCACTTGAAAGAAATTTCTATTGTAAGGCAACATATTTTTCTATTAATTTAGCTGTGCTGATATGGAACCAAAAGTAAAATTGTTTTGTCGAATATTCGTTCTATTAAGGGCCTAAAACCACATGGAATGTACACTGCGAAGCCCACTTTAAATTTAGCTTCAGAGGCTTATGTTGGGGAACCTGTGAAGAAGTCATTAAATTTATTCTAGGATGAGTGGTTTATATGAGCCTGTAGCAAAGTAGAAACAAGAAACTATAAATGTTGTAAAATAAAATATTTTCTTATTTCAAAATAAATTTAATTTTTTAATGTGATTTATTTATAACTAATCAAGGAGGTCTAACTCATTGAGAAAAGAAGCATAAGTTATTGTAAATCCTGACACTGTCTTCAATTTCCGCAAATAAAAAAATGTTTATAGGTAAATCTATAAATTAGTTGAAATCTAATTTAACTAAAGTTTGTGAACCCCGTATTTGTGAAATATAAATTTATGAGTAATATAGTATGATATCGAAATAAATGTAATAAAATTTGTTTTTAAAATATTTTCAAAATTTATTTAATAAACGAATTAATTTATTTTAAAACAGATATTTAAAATAAATCTGATTTCATTTTATGTATACTAATATATTTTTTTTGCTGAATTATATACTAATATAACTATTAGATATGTGTTGTGGTGAAAAAGAATCTAAATTTTTGGGAATCACACCTACCGATGAAAAATAGTGCATTTAAAGTGAAATATATACTTGGCGAAAAATGAGTAAGCTAAATCAATATTTCATTCAGAAAAAATAAACGTTATTTGCTTTCAATTTCAAAAAAATTAAAGCAAAATTGTCAAGTAAATAATACTACCCAAGTTTTGTAACGGAGGGAGTATGTTTTTAAACAATAAATGAGGGTAATGTAGTCTAAATCTACATGTATTAAATATTTCTTAATTTGTGTGTAAAAACTTTAATCACCCAAAAGTTTTTCGTTTAACTGATATTAATAAACAATTTTGATATTAAAGGGTGAGAACAAAGAGTAGTTTTACTCTGGAATTCTGAGAGTTAGTTGTACCTTACAAAATACGGTTTGATACACCGCGAGTTGCCGAGTTGAGATGTATGGTTCGAGTGAGAGGTCTAAGGGATGAAAGTCATCGAGTGTGTGACATCTCAATGGATAGATCGACCCCTTATATTCTGGGACTGATAATACCAACTTATATATCTCGGTAGCAGCAAAGACAACATTTGATGACACAAAGGATATAGAATATTTTGGAAAGTTACGCCTAATGAGATTATTTATCTAACAACCAGTATTGATACACTCCCTTTATGCTTGTTTAGGCCACTTGGTTACGTATTGTCTCACTTGTTGATTTTTTGCCTGTACTTTGAGTTTAAACTCTGCATCTGTAAGTTGCTTTTTTTCGTAGATAAAGAAACTAAATCAATAATAAAGTTCGAGTTTCATTTCTGCGTATATGGAATAAAGTTTTTTTTTATATTTAGTTCTCTTTCTAAAAAAATTCTTCCCCTCGTCTGGATAAATTTTCTTTGATACTAAAAGTAGGGTATATAAGAAAGAAAGAAAAATAAGGTGTTGAGGAAAGCAGTTCCCATAAAAATGAATCAGCTTGAGGTAAGGCTAAACCCATTTCATAATCTGATCCTGGAACAAGTGATAGCATTATGTCGTTTAGAAACAATTCAGTTGTCCTAAAAATGGGAAAAGTGATATACAAATCCTTCCAAGTTCCAACAGACTCACAAAAGCCCAGGGCTCATTTGATTAAGAAAATACTGTGTTCTATGTGAATCTATATCGAGAATTAGAGCGGCGAACAAGAACTGAAGGCAGTTCATTTACATTGCAGTTCCATAGTTGGCACGTTTATTTCTTTGACAAATGAATACAACCACATTCCCTCCTAGTAATACACAGGAAGGTGCAAAATGGTTTGCAAGAGCAATCAAATTCTCATTTGGTGGTTAGATTTTGTAGTATTCCATGCCTAGATCCAAGGGACTCACATTGAAGCAGCTGAAATTCCTGTAACATCAAATGCCACAAGCCCTTCTTGATATACATAAAGTCTGCCATTGAAACAGATTTGGCCTAGTAAATCCATGCTGAGCAAGTTTATAAGAAGATTCACCTGATTTTAAAAATAGTCTTCTAATATACCTAATAAACTGCTCACATCATTTTTTAGCCAAAAACAGTTCAGCTGCTTCTCTACTATCAAAACTGCTCCCTCCAATAAAGTATCTTCCCTCATCTTTCACAATGATTCCATGGTCACAAGCCAAATCTAAGAACTAACCTTATCCTCAGTTTTGATCAATCTCATTCTTGAAAGTCTCAAACCAACAGCTGAAAGGCATTTCCACCACAAGTGACTTCTTCCGCAGCACATTCCTTGGCTGATTTTGGACTCAATCTAATCGTATTGAATGATATATCTAATGGTTCGTTGGTATATCTTATTAATTGATATTCAAAGTACAAGGTGCACAAACGTTCAAGTAACAAGGCTTCAACCTGATTAATGAAAACAATGACAGTTTGAGAGTGAGATAATGAATAGTGGATATTCCGCAGAGCTTGAGTCATTATTCGTGATGTTAAATCTCGATTAGTGCTAACACCTAATTGATCAAGTTTGCATATTGCGGACGAGGGCAGCAACCTGGAGTGACAATATTATCTTATATTCATGTGAGAGTAAAATGAAAGATGAAATGTATAAACATATCTATAAATAATCTTATGAATGAGTATTTTAGGACATCTTAAATGACTTCTAAGGAGTGTGTCCCCGTAGCCACAAAGTCACACATCATTTAGGAGTCAAAGTCATAGGTCTTTTATAAATACCTTCTCTTCTCAAATCACGTCAATCAAGCACCTAAAGAGACAATATCTCAGATATCAAGAATCCTAACGATGCCTACCGACTTAAGGTTGAAAAGAGTGACTTCCATATTTCATTAAATTTGTTTATTTATGTTATTAGAATTAGGAGTATAGTTTTAGTGTAAATAGGAGTTGGTGTTTTGTATTTTATATCTAATATCAATTAGATTATTCATTAGCTTATTCTCTCTTTTCCTTCTCTACCTAAATCCTACAATTTCAACAAAATGATTTAAAGCAATGAAAATGAATAGGAGGATCTATAAAGCTAGTCTAATGAAGGTTTTGTTGAGGGCAAGACTCTTCTTATATTGACAGTAAGGCACTGACTACTCCTGGATCTCATGACAGATTCAATGCAATTGAATTTCACAGGAATGTGAAAATGTCTCCTCAATAGGGGGATAATTTACTTTAGAATTTTTTTTTCTTATCTAAAATGTTGCAGATTTTTAAGGCATGCTTAACACTGAGTTATAAGAAAAATTGTTAATGAGTTTATGTCTAATTCAACCCTAAAAGCTAGTTTAAAGGATAAGATTATTCCTCACTTATATACTCTAATTTGGTCTTATCTTTAGTCGATAAGACTTGAATTTTTCCCAATTGAAGTTTAATTTAAGATTCAGTTAAAATAAAAATTTGGGGGAAGTTATCTGCATTGAACTCAGAGCCTAGGTCTTCCCATCTGTTAAATGTTAATCTTTCAACCATTATTGCTTGGTTATTGCAATTAATTTCTCAGCGAAGTATTTGATAAAAAAATTTCCAAAATGAATTCACTTTGACTTCTTGTAAAATTTAATTGTTTTTGGAATCAACACTAATTTCTACGGTATAATATCCGAACTTTAATAAGATACATTTGTCCTTAAGTGCATTTTATACCTCTTAACACACTGTCAGGTTGACAAAGTGGCTCTAAAAATTGCCTATTTAAGTGCAGATGGGTAACAGGGGAAGTAGTTTGATTCATCGTAGGGTGCCGAAATAGGTTGAGTTTGATGGTTGCCCAATTATTCCCACAGAAAATGAGTTTTAAATTCGAAGTTATTTTCATATAACTTAAATTGGGCCTAAAATATATTACTCCCACACCTATAGTCTTTACCCTTTTCGTAGTTCGAAAGACAAGCTAAAGCTGCTAGCCAGAAATTATAAAAATAAAAAAGTAAAACCTTAATATAGTGTTTTGAGAAAATGTTAATTTCATACATTATATTATAAAACTGAATATTGTATCATTTCTCTTGTTAATAGACAAGTGAATTTTAAAGGAAAATCGAGTTTAGATCCGCGATTCATTGTTAGGTTGAGTCACAAATGGACACATTGATCACTTGATGAATAACATTAGAGACAGACGCAGAATATGAAAACAACGAGGTAATGCCATATAAACAATACTTAGTTCATAACATTAGTCATATAACAATTCTACACTACTAATAGATTTACACCCCAGGGCTCTGGATCTATGCAAGGTGGCATCAAAACTTGTCCACAAGTCCTCAGTCAATCTTTTTGTTCCAAAAATTGTTTATCTCATTCGTATAGGCCAATAACAATAATAAACTGAGAATCATATCAATAACGAAGTCCTGCCAGAAGATCCGAATTTGCTGAGTGTATTTTGCGCAATTAGCATTAAAAATTAAACATCACTATAACGATTCAAAATTAAAACCAATACAAGACTACGCAGGAAATACTTTTCATGCAATGAGGAAGAAAAAAATGTAGACCAAGCAGGAAATCAAATTACAAAATGAGCCAAAGTGTCCATCAAACCAGCACAAACACACTGGAGCTAACAAGTGGATCTCCCAACCAACAATAAATGTTTTCCCTAATGATGCCCTTGCCATCTTGACTTGGATCATTTTAATCACTAAAGGACACCTAAAAAAACAGGAAGACAACATATATGAAACTTACATATAGAAGATGAAGCTTCAAGGTTCATACATTAACCTTGAGTGGTGCATGCCTAGATTTTGTCGAGCTTATCTGCCTTAATTATGGGGTTGGCTTTAGCTATGGCATCCTGACCAACAGTCCTATAATCAAAAGGGCAATCATGTTTATCAGAATAGCGATGCATTGCACAGAAGAGGTTGCCACATTTGCAGCTGAAACCAGTTAACCCAACACGTTTCCGGCATGTAGCACATCTACTGGGACCGGTCTTGGCTTTCATCTCCAAACTATTACCGGAGGACGTATCCATAGAACTCTGAGCACAGACAGTCTTGACCTCCACAGCTTCAACTTGTACAGCAACAGCACCAGTAGTCACAGCCTGCTTTCCATTGCCACTGGAACTGCCATTCACAATGTTTTCAACAGACGATGCTGCAAATTTGTCTTGCTCCTGCTTCAACAGCATGTCCTTGTAACACTTGGAACACATGTTCATGGTAGCTGCTCTTCCAAAGAAGCCACAATTATTAATGCAAAGAATGGGGCGTTCAGGAGCCTGGCATCCAGTCTCATCGTGAGACTCCATTATTTAGTGACTACCTGCAAGAAAAGCACCTCAGTCTCTTAGAAAAGATATATACAAACAAAAAAAGAAAAACCAGTTCACAAAGAAAAGATAAAGAAATGTATGCATCACATTGAACATACAAAATTGTGATTTAAACTAATGCAGGCAAATTACCCTTGCCAGTTTACACCAGTAGCGACACATCTCAATCATGTTTAACATTTCAAAATCAATTCTACCAAAATCGAACACGTTAACACAACAACAATAATAGTCAAATAGTCAAACATCAAGCCCAAGGTTTTAAAAATGGTCTGCAAATTCCAGCTGCAATGTCAAGGTTTTTGCAGTTTCCATGACCACGACCATAATTACAACCACATATCCCGCAACACCGAATGCGATGAAATCACGACCACAGTTAAAAGAATGCAAGCAAATTACCCTTGGAAGTTTACATTTTACAGTTTACACCTGTATGACACACATCTCAATCATGTTTGACGTATCAAAATCAATTCAACCAAAATCCAATGAAGTATTACGATCAGGAACAATAGCCAAATAAACAATAACAAGCCCGAGGTTTTAAAAAATAGTTTATGACCATAATTTTGCCAAGCAACATCAAGGTTTTTGAAGTCTCCACAACCACAATTTACAGCCACAACGGGCAAATTTGTCCACAATTTCCTGCAACACCATGATGATACCACGACGGCAGTTTAAAACCTTGATCAAGCCAATTAGACATCACGACACATGGGTTAACATGTAAGGATTAAAAACAGAACTGACAGCATTCCTTCTCCCTCATGCACTAACTTTCCAATACATTCCACCAATCCACCATATAAGAAACAAGGAAAAGAAGAACACAAACTCACCAAGAATCCTCTCTATGGACGTTGAACAAAAACAGACTAAATTCCAACCAATGCATCAACACACAATCAAAGTTCACAAATAATTCAAGCATGCAAACAAAACCCAACAAACCCATTACCCACACAAGCAAACTTCCACAGAACAGTTAACACTTCCAATGTCTAACAACAAAGATCGACCAAATGAACAATTAACACAAGTTTCAAACCCGACAAGGTACGCAAGAAAAATCACACCTTTCAACACCCCCACCAACCGAATCATGCCACTTCAACCCATAACACAACCAATCCAAAACCCCACAAAAAAATTCAATTTTTTATATCAAATTTCAAAAACAGAGGAAGAATCAAAAACCAATAAAATTAACCCGTATCGTCCGACCAATAACAACCCAGTACAACCGCGGAGAAATCGAACGCAGAAACACAAAATAGAAACACGAAATGGAGACACCTTACCTGTGCAGTTGGGTTAACCGATCCTCTGACTCTTACTGTTCCCTGTATAAGGAAAAAAAAAAAGATTATGATAACGATGATGATAATAATAAAAAAAACATAAATAAAGAAAATAATAGAAAAGGGCGAGAGAAGAGAGAGTGGTGACCTCAAATCGAAGAGAGAACAGTATGTATTAAAGAGAACAACAATCGAAGGCAAGTAGATATTAAACGTAGCTTCGGAGAGAAAGAGGGGTTTGATTCGGTCGCGTAATCGTTTGGAAAATGCTCTGTAATTCTCTCTCTCTTTCTCTCGATATCTCTCTCACACCTCTCTCTGAACGTTTATATCAGCCAACATGCGCTTTTCGCAGAGTCGGTTGTGCTGTCTTTTACCAATATGCCCCTTCATTACCTCATAATTTCAAATTTCCCCTACAAATTGCACCATCACTTTCAAATTATTTTACAATAAATATTATATATTATATTATTATATATAAAAAAATATACATTATAGTTATGCTATCATTTATGTTACTAAAAATAAGAGAATATTAACTATGACTGTTTATCATATTATTATATTATATTGGCTCACAAAATAATAGATTAAGATAAAGTTTCATTATTTATATTACATTATCTCATTGATCATGTCTATCAAACGGATATTATGTGGATTTTTTTATATTGACACAAAATATTCATAGTCAAAAATAATAATTAGTCTTTATTAAAGACTATAAATGCATATAAACTAAATATTTTTTTTCAATAAAATTTATTTTATATTTAAGGATTATTTTACATTTATTTGATTAAGATTAAAAAATTATCACCTG
>PYAF01004995.1:770500-806203 GCA_007407185.1 Glycine tomentella | reverse complement strand
ATTTTAATTTGTGTTTTAAACAATTGTATAGAAAATTATCAAATTTTTAATTTTTTTTATAAATCTTTAAAAGGTAAAAATAAAATTTTATTATAAATGTTTATACAATTTTAAATTTTTTTATACTAAACAAGTATTTAATTCTTTTAAACCAAGAAATATGTAAAATAAAAAAGGATACATTTAATTTAAAAATTAAATTTATTAAATATTTAATTAAAATCAAAGTGTACTTCTATTTGTAGTTTTCTTAATTTAAAGAAGTTAAATTTGTAGAATAATAATAATAATAACAACAACATAGCATCGATCAAGTCTATTTTTTTTTTGGACCACAAGTATTCTCCATTGGAGGCAATCATGTTCTTTTTTCAAGTATTTAACATAACTATATACCTAGGATTTGATAAGCATGGTAAACAAACTTGTACTCGCAGGTACCATCCAGTCCCAAGTTTGACAGGGAACCCCCTCTTTGACCAGTGATGGGTACGGATACAAGTAATGTCCAATTTTTAGATACCGAGATGATAATGAGTATGCACATATTTGCCTCGTTCTTATACGCAATATGTGTGATAACTAAATTATTTTTATTTTATGTAACATATTTGCCTTGTTATTGTTTGTTTTTGTAATTGAAGTGCATATTCATGTCACTTAGGTTTTGTTTGGGAGTTAGAAGGGGAAGGGAAGGAAAGAGATTTAAGGGGAAGGGAGGGAAAGAAAATGGAGGAAAATGAGGGAAATTCATTTCTCCTTGTTTGGGAGTTAAAAATATATTAAGAGAGGGAAATATAAAGTTAATAAGATATTTTTACAATTTTTCCCTTATTTCAAAAATTAATACACTCTATATTTTACACTGACTGGGGTAGGATAGTAATTTTATTAACACTGACTAGGATAGGATAGTAATTTTAGTTACTTTTCCTTCTAAGAACCCCCAAATAGGGGGAATAACAATTTTCAGACTTTGGAGGATTTTAGAGGAGTTTTGAAAATCCTCAAATCCTTTTCCTAAAAAATTAAAACTCCCAAACAAGGAGATGTCTCTACCTAAATGTAACACCCCGTGTGCACCCGGCGTATTAACATTATTACAATATCAGAGTAACGCAGCAAGCATGGAAAAAAAACAATAAAGGAAGCCTGAATCCAATATAAATACACATTATATACATATATGGTGAATCTCTGTCCTATACAAGATCCATTTCCTCAAAACTATACAAATAACCCCTAAGGGTATCAAAATACAGGTAAAATGAACAAACAGGAGCTAACAAGCTCAGTCCTCTAACCCTAGGGTTATCTTCACACTTTATCCCAGCTTAGGCCTTTTGCCTTGGGATTTCTCAAACACTCCTGTCTCTGTTCCTGCAACATGAGCCCCAAAACAGGGGTGAGATAACCATCCCAGTAAACTCAGGGTTCTCAGAGGTTTCCCTCCCCCTGGTTTACTCTCTCTAGCATATAAACATATGAACATAGAACATAGCATAACTGAAAGCATATCATATCAAACCTCATCATACCATTAGCCTTCACGGCTCACCAGAACGATCGGTATGCACATGGCAACTCCAATCAAACATATGCACACATTACATAGTGCCTGAGAGAGATCATCCACCGAGTGGGAACATTCTCTCAGGACTTCCCATCGAGTGCCTGAATAGGATCATCCACCGAGTAGGTACGTCTACTCAGGACTTGCCGCCCAATACCTGAATAGGATCATCCACCAAGTGGGAACATCTACTCAGGATTTACATGGACGCCTATGGATTATCCCAAGGGAGATCATCCACCGAGTGGGAACATTCCCAAGGGGTCCATAGTACCTCATACTATTGGCCAGTAGATTTCATACAATCACATCACAATCATCCCATAACAGAGTCCATACAAGCATATACTATACTAGTGTAATCAATGCCATCATAATAAGCAACATCACATACACTATCTCAGTGTAACCAGTACCAGTATACCCCCTCTCAGGGTTTAGCTAGCATTTAGTTGCCAGCCTACCATCAAGACAATTCATCAATACCAGACACATATCTCAATATCATGACATCATACATAATCAACAAACCAAGATACATCAAATAAACACCCAAAATGGGTGTAGTAACCACAAGCAGGGGAAACATTCCCCAAGAACACTGAGCTTACCTGGTCGCAGCTCAGAATCAGCTCCCCTAGTCTCCTGGTGATCTCTACCAGCGATATGCACTTCACGCCCTACAATAGGTATGAAATAAACCATCAGGAACAGTGTTCAACCGTTTATATGGAAGGAAACACCCTTCCTTTCATAATCAATTCATGTCTGCTAACGTAAAGTTTATCTTAGCCCAGCTTCTACTAGGCTAGGCATTGACCCTCACTGGTCTGCCTCAGTCTGACTAAGGCCTCAGAGTCTCTTTAAAACTCTGTGTAGCTCAATTCAAAGCTTTACCAATACCAAGAACCAACAATGGTTCAACTCAGCCAAAACAGATACATCAACATATTTTCACCGTTTATTTGGCCTTATGAACAACTTCTGTAAAGGTACTTAAGTTAGTTCAGGCCATAGTACATCCCATTTACACCCACTTCTTCCTCATAGAGCCAAATTCAAACTTCATCACAATTCCAGTTTCAACATTCCACATTACTCAGAACAACCTCCTGACTATATCTTTCTAAAGAACCTAAGCCTAATTACAGCCCTATGACCAATTGGTCACTATTCATCCAATCTCCCATTCCACAAATTAAACGGTTAAAACATAAGTTTCTTACCTCAGATCAATAGAGGAAGGCTGGAGAAGTCTTTCTCCTCGCTCTGGTGTCCTGAAACCAGCTTCTTTCCTCTCCAAAGCTCACCCTCTGAAGAAACTCAAATAAATGAGAGTTCTCTCACAAATTCTCACAACCAAGGCTGGATTTTGGCTCTCAACTGGTTCTAATCAAGTTTGGGAGTGATTAGGAGGTGTTTATATGGTTTAGGATGAAGGTAGAAAGCTCTTATAGCTCAGAAATGGCTGCCTGGACGAAGGAGGAAGATGAACAATGGTTTGCTCTGAAAAATTCGCGAAATGACCTTTTATAGGTGGCCTGACCGACATGCCGCGCTCCTGGCACCACTCTGGCGCTTCTGGCGCAAAAATCCAGTGCATCTGGCGCCCTTGGCGCCAGTTTCCAGCCTCTATGGCGCTCTTGGCACCACTTTGGCGCTGATGGCACCAAAATCCAGTGTATCTGGCACCCCTAGCGTCACTTTGGCGCTCCTGGCGCCAATTTCCAGCATCTGTGGCGCTCCTGACGCCACTCTGGCGCCAAAAATCGCAAAAAATAGCACTCTGCTACAGTGCCATGCTCGGAGCGCTAGATCCCACGCTCGGAGCGCCAGCTACAGTAATTTTTTTTTTTTTAGCCATGGTTATTATACTAAAGTTTTCCCTTCCCTCCTTTCCCCTCCAAAATCCCTCTCTCAAACAAAGCCTTAGGGATTTTTATTACAATAATTAGTGAATTACTGGACCATGATTGATTCTTACGTTCATTTTGGTGATAGAACTATAAGTTTGGGATTGAATATGCATATGATGGAGTGATAAAATCATTTTTTTCTTGGATATATATGGTGACACTATTTTATAGAAAATCGAATATTGTTGTTTCATTTTTTTCTTCAAATTAATTTTTTATGTTATTTTATTTTTGTAAATTATAGGACAAGTACAAGTATATCTAATACCCACCGAATATGAGGATAGGGAACCAAAAACCATACCCATCAAGGATGGGGATGAATTTTGGGAGGTGGGAACACAAACACATACCCATTCCTGCGCCCATTGCCTTTATAGACTCAAACCCAAAACCTATGGTTAAGAAAGAACAATTCCACGCCAATTGATCTACATACTTATAAACAAACATGGTCTCTTCACTTAATAAGAAGAAATACAAAACTAACAAATAATTGTCTCAAATTGAAGGCAAATACAATTACTAAATCTTTTGTTGCATACAATGTAATGATACTCAAATTTTGGTAATTTTTTGTAGACTGGGATTCAATCATTTGCCATATTATTATTTATGAAGTTGATTCTATGGTGACTAATAATTGTTGTAAATTATTACTTTTGACATTTATTTTACATAATAATTATATTTTTTTATTTTATTTTTTGCTTAGTTTCATTTCAAACGGTTAGAATTTACTATTTTCATAGAATTATAGTTTTGTAAATAAAATTTTAAGCAATTAGTAGTTTTTATTACATTTTTATCAATTTTAGAACATCAAGAGAGGAAGGAAAGTTATCACATAAAGGAATGCTTGCCATGTGAGGAAGCTCATGAAGAGAAGGCCACATGACAACTCAAGAGTGGAACAAGAAGGTCATGTCATTGTCTCAACGAGCAAATCCCTCTAATTGGAAGAATTTTCAATTGAGTTTGGGAATTTTGAAGAATTCGCTTAACGAGTTGGGCTCAACCGGCTAGTAAACCCAAATGTGAAGTGTCTTTTGGATCTCATAAAGAATTCACCCAGCAAGTTATGCTCGCCCCACAAGCCGTGTGTTCAACGAAGTGACAAGACAGAAGCCTTGGGCCCATTATAAAAGCTATATTCGCTTGGGATTGATTAGGATTGACCTGAGACTTGGTATAGAGCAAAAGAATATTATGCTATTGGGTTCTCCACTTTTCTTCATCTCTTCTCTTGTAATCATCTACCTTTCATGTCTCTCATGTTAATGAGAAACATGAGAGGCTAGTTTTCTTCCCATAGTTGGGAATTAGTGTACTAATAACTTTCATGTAATTATCTTAACTATATATTTAATGAATGTTCTATGTTATTTTCACTTTTCTATTTTAATGTTAGTTTTGGATTGATTAACCATATGCTTATCTTTTAGTTTTCTTGTTATTAGAAAATTAATTGAAAACTGAGTTTGAGAATGGTAACTAATGGATGTCTCTTCTAGAAATAGAGGGATATTTGTCAGCCTCTTAATGACTATTGCTCATACCAAATCATATAATTGCATTTGTTAAGGAATTAGGAATGAGATTAAGTGTTTTAGCTTCTAACAATTGAGGGATCAATGTTAAGAAGATTACAACCAGTTGAAATGACATAGGAACTTCATTAAATAGGAAAAAACATTCTTTACTGCTGAGATGTAAGTTTATTATCAGCATTATCCCCAAATATAACATTTAATCATTGTTTACAATTTTTGCATTCCAAGTGTTTGATCTTTTGTTCATGTGAAATTTGCTCTATTTTTACATTGTTTGTAGTTCATAGTTTTTAAATTTTTGTACCTTTACGTTAAAACTCTATCAACTTATCTTATTCAACTGCTTAAAAATTGGTTTTATACAAATTACTTTACACAAATGAAATCTTTATGGACACAATAGTTAATCCTACCATTTTACTACTTGTTTGATTTGGTGTACTTACCAATTGATTAACACCGGCCATCAAGCTTATTAACGAGGGAACTTCTGTTCACCATCGATCCCTATGCCTCCGTAGTTAACTTTATTACTTATTAGAGCTTTCAGGTCTCTCCCTTGGTCTGTGTCCTTTCAGCATATGCTTAGGGACGACAACTTTTGTGTGGATTAGCTAGTCAAGACTGATGCTAATAATCAATAATAGCTTGCAATGCTGCGTTCTTGTCCAATGCAACTATGCTCTCTTTTGTTAGCAGATGTTGTAGGGACTTTGTTTATCAGACTTTAGCCTCTTTTTATTTTTTACTTTGCCACTAATAAAAGAAAAGTACTCATAACAAAGATAAATAAGATGTTGTTCTTTTGCAAAATTCAACCATAGTAAAGGATCATATTTTTATTATAATGTTTATAAATTGAATTGTGGAATTTAGTGTTGATATCTCAATTGTAAGAAATATATATATATATATATATATATATATATATATATATATTCAAAATTCAATCTCATTGACTTTAAAAAAAATCCAATCACATGAAAGGATTAAACACTTAAATAATGTATTGCAACGATAATCTAATTAGTTGATGGTGTTAAAGTTTTTACATTAACAATTCATAACTATTAAATACTTTTAAAAAATATAAATTATAATCATGGTAGTTATCATAGTAACAAAACAATAAAAGATGAATATAATATTTTGTATTCTTAATACATCTAAACATTGTTTTAAGAATTTTGACTTCTAAAATTTTAGTATAATTACTAGATGCTTCGATTCGATGATTTGTTATCTATAAATATAGGATAATATTGGATAAATGATTAAAAATAGGTTTGAACCTAATAAGTTGGATAAGGACTTCATCTGTTGAGATGATGATGATGATGATGATGATAATAATAATAATAATAGTGGAGTAAAAAAAAACAAGTAGAAAAATAAAAGAATTGAAAGTAACAAGTTTAAGTAAAAGTATCATAATATCAAAAAACATTTAACTAATGCATATTTTAAATATTACTAAATCAAATTTAAATTACAACAAATTCTAAATAAAAAGAATATTTATCTGTATTTTTAATTTTAATACATTGTCTTATTATTAATTTTTTTATTTTAAAAAACAGAGATGAGATATACACACACGGGTCTATATCAAGTTAATAGGAAATGACAGGCTCATAAAGGACTTCAACTCACACGTAAATCACTAAATCAATAAATCACGAGACAATCTTTCATTTATTAGGAAATTAGCATTTATTAGTTTTCTGTGTAATTCGAAAATAAAGTTAAAAATAAAATGTTCCAGTTTTATTGTTGGTAAAGATGATAATTTGAGACCTATATGTACCAAAAAAAAAAAAGGCAGCAAAACAACTACCTAATAATGATATCATTCGACTCAATCTACATTAGTCGAATGTTTAATATAATTTTTTGATATTAATAGCCCTAAAAAATACTTTTTTTTTATAAAAAAATCTCAAAATCATTTTGAAATAATCAGACTAATATTTTACCTCTTCTTTTGCATTACTTTTTAAAACCTTCTTAAAATTAATTTTAACTTGTTAAGAAAAAAAATTCAACACCTACTTCTCCATAAACACTTCTACGATAAATTAAAAAAATCAATAAACTAAAATTACTTTATCTATTAGTTAATTTATAAAAATTATCTTGTATTGGTTTATTTAAAAATTAATTCTTAACTTATACATCAACTAATTTTAGTTTATGGAAAAAATATTTTATATTTTATTTTTATTTTATTTCATTCTCATATAAATTGTTTATAGAAAAAATTATTCAAACATACCTAAAGCATGATTTTCTGGATTTTAGCTTTTAAGAATATTTAGATATCTTATGAAAGCACAGACAATCAGGCCCGAAAACTAAGCCTCATGCCCTCCAATGAAGTTCCACACTGGGCCCACAGTAACAAACGAAAACATGGACTAAACCTAGATTTTGATTGAGGCAGTACCACACTTCCACAGTACGATGTACCCGGACCCAAAAATGAAACTCAGTGCGCTGTACTCATACAATGATTTGGGCTAGCTATATGTACAGGTCTTTTCATCCGCCAAATTTTTAAATAGTTCCTTATTTTTTTATTTTATGTTAGCTGTTTTATATATACTTCAATAAGTCTCTTATTGATTAAAATAATATTTGAATCCGCAAGAAATAAATTATAATCCTTTTATTTTAGTTTGTTCTGCTATCAAACTTAAATATATAAGTAATTATCAATATTTTTAATTGTAAGAATGAATATTAGTGTATAAATACTACCTGTATATTATTGATGTATTTTTTTACTTATTTATGATCAATATAAAAAAGTGTTTTTTAACGGAACAAGATCAAAAGATATTAAATTGTGAAACATACTTAGTAAGTTATACGAAGGTATCAGATATGCATTATTTATAAGAGAATAATAGTTATACATTGATGTAAAAAGTTTTTTATTATCTAGCATGATAATTATTTTAAATATAATATTAACGATAAATTGTGATTGGATGATAGTATAAAGTGTTTTTAATGTTAATGCATGACCATTAAACTCTATTTATTAACAATATAATAAGTTTATAAAATTTTAGTAAATTATGAGTCAGTTTGGATAAAAAATTATTAGTTTTTTTTTTTATAAAAATAGATATTAATACAATTGATGAATTTAATAATCTAAAAAGTTACATAATTTTAAAAAAAATCTATTTATATTTTATCACTTCATTTTAATGCGTGATGTGTTGTTTAAAATATTAGGAAAGTATTACTATTTGAATATTTATTTATGAATGTTAAAATCATTAAAATTTGGATATGTATCAATAGCAGTATAATATCACATGATTTAACAAGTTGAATGTTAGTAATATAGAACAAAGTCAAGGAAAAGGTGAATAATCATTTCATACTTTTCAAGAATGTGTTAGATGTGATTAGAATCTTATACTTCATAGGATGAATGAAACTTTTTTGATGATGTATTTGGCAAGAGTAGAGCTAGAGCTAAACCACTTCTTATTGATGGCTCTCTCTTGAACCCTAGTCCCATTACTACAAGTGGTATTAGGCATGGTAGCGGGACTCAAACTCGTGGGTATCAGCCCGAATCCGTCCCGATTTTAACGGGGAAAAACTCAGTTTATCGGGTTAGGGTTTTCCCCGAAAGTCAAAAGCGGAGGCGGAGGCAGGTATGAGATTACTTATACCCGTCTCGCCCCCGCACCCTAATAAATAATATTAAAAAAAGAAAAAAAATTTATTTTGTAATTTTTTAATTGAATTGATTAATTTTGTTTTGTAATTTTTAAATTATGATTTCATACTTTAAATGTGATTTTGTTATTATTTTTTTTGTTACATAATTAACATTTTCGTTCGATTTTTCAATAAAAAAATTATATTATTTTTTATTTTTTTTATAATTTTAATCAAATGGATGGGGCAAGGCGGGAAAAATTCGACCCCCAGCAAGAGTGGAAATGGGAATGAATTTTAAAACCCACGGAAAATCAAACACGAAATCGGAAAGCGGATTTTGAATCGAGAACAGGAACGGAGAATGCAATATCTACCTCCCCCGTCCAATTGCCATGCCTAAGTGGTATGGACACCACCTCTCTTGAGCAAAATGACCAAAAGGAATGTAGTACGAAGAAGCACCCCCACACGGTTCATCTTTGGAAATACATGCACCTAGTAGTTCCACTTCTTACAATGACTCCTTAGTTGGTAAGGACATAACCATGGATGACTTTGGGTGTCCTCTACTGTCCGACCCTAAAATGATTATAAGGGAAGTCATGGGAAACTTTTACACAAAAAATGGACTCTGATGAGGGAAAAGAGGTGCCATCTTCCCTCTTTAACCCGAAACCAGCCATCAAGGTATCGGCGGAAACCTACAACAAATGGTGTAAACCATCGAAATTCTAGCTCATAGTGAAACTCCTTCGAAAGAAAATCACGCTCAAATTTTTGGCTGCCAGACTTAAAAAAATGTGGGGTAAGTTAGGTGCGATCCAAACCATAGATCTTCAGGAGGACTTCTTCCTTTTAGATTCAACAATGAAAATGATTACTTTGTTGTTCTTTTTAGAAGGGCCATGGCTCATTTTTTACCACTACTTACTGGCCAAAGATGGAGACCTATTTTCAACCTTAAAGAACACTATGTTCGTAAGGTGGCTATGTGGGTTCAAATTCTTAGGCTCCCCAAGGAGCTATACAACAAGGAATTCCTTATTACCTTATTAAAGTAGGGAACCTTCTAGGAAACATGATGAAGATTGATGAGAACATTTATGTGCACAATAAAGGTAAATTTGCTCTTATTTGCATTGAACTGGACTTGAGAAAGGAACTCATTCCATCCTTTTTAGTGTTTGGAAGAGAATTCAAAATGGATTATGAGATTCATCATTTAGTTTGTTTCCATTGTGGAAATATGGACATTGAGGATTAGAACTATAATAGTTTTGGTAGCATCTTTAAGAAAAAGAAAAGGGTTGTAGACTTATAGCTATATTATAGGGCATCAAATCTACCCTCATGCTCTGAAATGATCCCAGGTTGATTGAGCTCCAACAAAAGCTCTGGAATGAGTATGAGCTCATTGTTAGCCAAGAGGAACCCTATTGGCATTAATTATTGTGGTCAAAATGGCTTGATCTGGGAGATAGAAACTCAAGATTTTTCCATCAATCTCTTATCACTAAGCAAAGGAAGGTCAAAATTGATGCTCTCCAAGATGACAATCAACATTGGGTCTATGATGTTGATCGTATGAAAGCCATGGTGAGTAACCATTATCAGGACCTTTTTTCTTCTGGTTTCCATTACATAGATGTGCTCTATACCAAATCACTCATTCCCTCTTATTCTGGATAAGCACATGACTTTGCTTAATGTTGACTTTTCTTTTCAAGAAACTAAAGATGACCTTTTCTCTATGAGAAACTTAAAATCTTCTGGGCCGAATGGTTACCATCCTTTATTCTTCAAATCTCAGTGGGATCATATTGGGCAATTTATCTACCACTTCATCTATCGCCTGAAGATGGATCCACATCTCATCAGTTATGTTAATCAGACTTTCCTTACCTTAATCCTAAAAATTTCTAATCCTTCATCCATTTCCTAATTCAGGCCGATTACCCTGTGCAATGTGGTGAACAAAATTGTCACCAAAATGCTCACCAACCGCATCAAGCACGTTATGTCTTATGTTGTTAAGCTCTACAAACTATTTTCATAAAAAAAAAATTCTGCTGACAACTACATCATCCTCCAGGAACTGGTGCATTCCTTTCAGGCTAAATCCTTCAACCTGGGGTACATGATCATCAAGTTGGACCTTCAAAAGCTTTTAATCGTATTGAATGGGACTTTTCATTGTTACCATTAGGAAGTCGGGTCTTCTGGATGATTCCTCTTATCTCTTGCTGTATCAATTTTAATGATATTTCCATCCATTGGAATGGCAGCCCAACCAATTCGTTCGACCCTTGTAGAGGCCTTTGCCAGGGCGACCCCTTGTCCCTTTTCCTTTTTATCCTCTGCCTAGAAAGATTGGCCCATATTATTCATGCAAAACCATTGGAAGCCTTTCTTATTTGGTAGGTCTAATGCTCATCAGGTCTCACATCTCTTCATTGTTGACGATCTCATCTTAGTGGCAAAAGCTTCTATCCAAAAAGATAATGAGATAAATAGGATTATGTAGCTCTTTTCTCATGTCTGGGGTCAGACTGTTAATCTGCAAAAATCCTCTATCTTTTTTCTAAAGGGGTTAATGATACCCTTGCTGATACCCTTAGTAACTAGCTTAACATTCAACCCATAGTTGATTCCAAGACCTACCTGGGCTTTATGGTGCTTCACAAAAAAACATTACCATCGCTTCTCTCATCTGGTTGACAAAGTGAGGAAAAATCTTTCATGTTGGAAAAACCACTCTCTTTCTATGGCAGGTAGAATAACCCTTGCACAATCTTTCTTAATGAACCTTCCCGTTTATTGCATGCAAGCCTCAGTCATTCCAACTGCTATACGTGTTGACATTGAAAGACTTTATTTGGGGAGTAATTAGGAGTCCCGGAAAGCCCACCTTGTCTCTTGGGAAACAATTTGTATGCCTAAGGAGTCTGGAGGTCTTGGTTTTTGCTCTATTAGAGTTCTTAACAAAGCCTATATATTAAAGATGGATGGCGCTATGATTTATCAGCCCAGTACTCTTTAGGTCAGGATCCTTTAGGCTAAGTATAACTGTGGATTAAGGATTATTCATATTGTGAAGCATTCTCTTAAGGCTTCACATATCTAGCATAGTATTGCAAATGTTTGGCACCGTATCCATTCTAATTTGGTCTGGAGTCTAAATGATGGCAACAATATTAGATTCTGGATTGATAGTTAGATTCCAGAAAGCCCCCTTGTAGGTTTGGGTTTTGGATGACATTTATTTCACTTTGCGAAATTTTCTTGTTTCAGCTTATGCCTCTGGTCATGGATGGTGTAGAGATACTTTTAACTCCCTCATTCCCCCTCATATTTGTTATTCAATTGCCTTTGTTCCCCCTCCTTCCCTGGTATGGAAGATGTACCTTAATGGAAGGGCTCTAAGCATGGTAGCTTCTCCATTAGGGAGGCTTACTTTTTCTTATCCAATGGTGAGCCCCCTGCAAATATTAAGTCTAAAGATAGATTCAATCTGGTTTGGAATTGGCATGGCCCGCAATGTGTCCGTGTTTTCCTCTATAGAGATTCACCCATGACAGACTCCTTACAAATTCCTTAAGGAAGCACAAGAAGATGTCAGATTCTAATACCTTCCCTAGATATGGGAATTATGCAGAAGACTCCATGCATACTCTCAGAGACTGTGTGAAGGTGAGGGAGTTATGGTCCATTTTCGTTGACCAAAATCGCTAAGCTAAATTCTTTAGTGGTGGGCTTCATGCTTGGCTGGATTTGAACCTGAGGAGGAATAACATGGAAGCCTTTGTGGGTACTTGGAGTTCTTTCTTTGGTATTTTAATCCACCATCTCTGGAATGATAGGAACCAAATGATTTTCCAAGGCATCTCCAACTTGGACTCTGGTTCAATGCACTAGGTTCTTTCCCAAGTCTGGTTTATTCACAGAGTATTTAAAAGGGACCTCTTCTAACTACAGTAACAGTTATCATCATGTGGTTGTTTCCTGGAAGCCCCCAAATTTTCCAGCTTATAGAATCAATGTGGATGGTTCCTACAAGGCTACTCTTGGTATTGCTGCTTGCGGTGGCCTTATTATAGACGATAATGGCAATGTCAAAGCCTGGTTCCATAGGAAACTCCTTCCTTGCAATGCCCTGTTGGTTGAGTTATGGGGTCTTAAATTTGGTATTCACTTGGCTAAAGACATGAACCTGCACTCTGTCTGTGTTGAGTCAGATTCCCTTGTTGCAGTCAATTTGGTTAAAGGTGATTTAGTTGTGCTTCCTTATCTCAAGAGTATTGTCCAAAGCATCAAGTATGACTTGAGAGAGAGGGGTTAGTCATCAAATGTTCATCATGTTCTTCGTGAAGCCAAGAGAAGTGCAGACATGGAAGCTAACCTTGGTCATCAAGGAAGCTACTCTTTAGCTGTTTTCAATTTTCTTCCCCCTGTCCTTGCTATTGTAGTTGCAGATGATGCCAGAGGCACTACTTTGTTGTGCCTTAGTGCACTGTAGTTTCTGTGTTGTTTTCCCTGATTAGCTAATAAAAAAAGCCAGAGCTAAACCATGGAAAGACTACATTGGACAATTGTTCTCGTATAGAATAACACAATCATAAAGTAATTTTAATATTGTTGCAGCATTTGAAAATAATCAAGGTAATTATCTATTATATATTATCAACATCCTTCTTACATGTCATATGATTATAATCCATACATGTTATATATTTTTTTCATTCAGACTCAAACCTGAAACATTACTTAAACAAATCAAATTCAGTATCATTTAAATCAATGAATTGTTGATTTTTCTTGTTTTAAATTTCAAATATTTTTAAATATCCAAACAAAATTAGATTAATAATGTCATTTCATTTTCTTGGCTATTTTTTATTATTTTCTAATAATTTAAACATAACTTAAAAAATTCAAATTTTAACAAATAAAATTTAAATAAAAAATAAAATCATGGCATAAAGATGTGATTTTTTTAATGGAAAGATGTAAACGTGATTACACCGAACTTCGACTAGTTTGGTTGTGAGTCACATTGTATCATTTATTTCTTGGATTCTCACTTTTGTATTCTCTATCTCCAATTGCATTCTGAAAAATCTATTCCAAAATCTGAATTCAGTACCATTTGTTTCTTGATAATCCGAAATAGACTTTTCAGAATACAATTGGATGTACCATACTTTGTAGGTAGAGGGTGAATCAGAACACAACGGCGGGAAACAAGAATATAAAGCCGGAATCACATGGCGGGAACAACCCCAACTTTAATTTTTTTTTTTATTTTTTATAAAAAAGTTAATATTAGTTTAATTTAACTTCAAACGCAAACTTTGATTTAAAACAAGCACGAGGCGCAAACGAACCCACCAAACGAGTATTGGAATCACTTTCTTTCTGCAAAACGAAAATGGAGCAGAAGAAGAAAGCTAGGGTTTCCGACGACGAGGAAATGGAAGTGCAACATGATCAAACCAGCCTTTACCAGGTACCCTAAAAAATTCACGCTTTTTCTTTCGCTTTCCTTTGATAATCGATTATTTCACTCTTCAAATTCAATTCGCGTGTTGTTACTGTGATATATTATGACTTTCTTGGACGGTGGTTGAGTGGTTGTAGGTTCTTGGCGTGGAGAGAACGGCGTCTCAGCAGGAAATAAAGAAGGCGTACTACAAGTTGGCGTTGCGGCTTCACCCCGATAAGAATCCTGGTGATGATGAGGTCATTCTTCTAGCCGAATATGCCATCATTTTTTTTATTGGCAAATGTTAATTGTTAGTTTTTTTATAATAGGAGGGATCGAACCGCAACCTTCCCCTCCTTCTTTACCACCCAACCAACCTTATATCTCTTGAATATGCCATCATGGTCTTTTCACTAGAATATATTTTAGGTGTTGACACTTGTAATTGACTAGTTTCTTTGTTTTGTTGCAGGAAGCTAAGGAGAAATTTCAGCAACTGCAAAAAGTGATATCGATTCTCGGGGATGAAGAGAAGCGAGCTCTCTATGATCAGACTGGTTGTGTTGATGATGCTGTGAGTGCCACGTTTTTTTTTTTTTTTCTTCATGTGTTGTTGTTGATGAATTAGGCTTTGATTGGATAAATTTCTCAATTAATATCTAACTATTTATAGGAAAAGAAAATAACAAGATAAAATTGATTTTTTTTTCCTTCCATAAGTTAAAATTGGAAAAATTAGATGAGAGAACTTCTAAAAAAACAGCTGAATTTGATTTTAACTTCTGGGAAAGCTGAATTCATTTGCCTTTTTATTTCTTCTCCTTTAGTGTTTGAAGAGAAGTTTTTTTCCAAAGAAGACTCAAATTCTATTGTGTGATTTATGTAGTTGACCTTATTTAGTAAGACAAGGCTATTGCTCTTGTTGGCGAATCAATGAAGCATGATAAATTGAATTCATATTTGGCAATGTCTAGATACAAAGTATAACTTACAAATATGGTTCTTTCACACCCAATTAGGGTGCATACACCTTGGAGGGAGGGGTGAAATACGAAAGAAAGAGACAAAGTGATATATGTAATTAGGAAGAAAAATAGAGATAGAGACAGGTGCAAGGTGAGTGTAAACATTATATATATAAAGAATTAGAGTTGAGATTCTTATGTTCTCTAACTTTTATTGGAGGAAAGTATCCTCTTATAATATTCTTGGATCTTACTAATGAATTTTGCAAAGATGCTAGGTTTTCTCTACTAAATACTTATAATTACTTAAAAAATGTTAAACGCTGGAAGGGTATTCAGGATACTTTAGCCACATGTCCTTGACATCTACAACAACTCGTAATTTTTTTTAAAATCAGGACCTTGCTGGAGATGTTGTTCAGAATCTTCAAGAGTTCTTCAGAACAATGTACAAGAAGGTATTTGTTTTAATATATGATATATGGTATTCTGTTTTCTAATCCATTGTGGTATATTTGTGTTCATTAATGTAGCTTAAAATGTGCTATAGGTCACTGAAGCTGATATTGAGGAGTTTGAAGCAAACTATCGGGGATCTGACTCAGAGAAAAGTGATTTGATTGATTTGTACAAGAAGTGCAAGGGTAACATGAATAGGTAATGAAGCATTGTGAATTTGTGATGCACATGAGCCATATTTGAAAAGGTTGAGCTTGACATCAGGAGTTATATCCCTTTGCAGGCTTTTTTGTTCAATGCTTTGTTCAGATCCTAAACTTGATTCACACAGATTCAAGGATATTCTCGATGAGGCTATAGCTTCTGGTAAATATATTAACTACATTTTGTTAACCTAGGTTTTAGCCAGACATTTGCTCTAGATTTAAGTTTCTCTGCAGGAAAAGTTGTATGTTGAGTTTCGAATGTTAGATTGGGAATGCAATTTAATAAGAGAATTGGTGATCATGCACTTACTTTACTTTTAAGCTTTAGTGCTGTGAATCAGCATGCTAATATGAGCAGTCATGGCAGAGTCCATTACATTCTTGGGTTGTTTAACTTTTTCGTTGATGATTATTTATTTTCTCTTCTCCATATTCTGTAGGAGAACTAAAGGCAAAAGAAGCCTACCAGAAATGGGCTAAGGAAGTATCTGAAATCAAACCACCCTCAAATCCTTTGAGGAGGAGGGAAAAGTAAGTTGATAAAGCAGGGTTTTGCATTACTAATGCTATTTATGCTGTAGTTTAAGAATGATCCATTGTTTTCTACAGGTCAAATAAGCAGTCAGAGACAGATCTATGTGCAATCATAGCACAACGCCGAAATGAGAGAAAAGGCCAGTTTGATTCAATGTTCTCATCTCTAGTTTCAAAATATGGTGGTGGTGATATGCCAGAACCCTCTGAAGAGGAGTTTGAAGCTACACGAAGAAAGATGGAGACTGGTAGATCCTCTAAAAACTCGAAGCAATCAAAGCGAAAGTAAAAATCATACAATTATATGTATAGTTAATTTGTTTCCATGACATTGTGTTTGCTCCTGTTTTTTAGTTATCAAGTGTTGGTGTATTTAGCAGAACTACTTGGGTGTTTTCAGTTTGTAAGTCGATGTGACTGGTTATTAAACTGAGATGGAGCCATTTTATTTCTTTGCTGTGAGGGCAAGTGATTGGTATCCTTTTACCAATTTTTTTTATATGGATGTTTGTTGTTTATTTAGCACCAATGCTGATATGGTTACAATTAAGTTTCCGCTGGCTTTAAATTAGTAAAATTGATTTTAAATCATTGTATGTGATTATAATTAATTTCAATCACAAATTTTACACTGAAACGTGCCATGGTGTGTGAAATTGACAATGCCAGTGAACCAAACGGACACTAGATTTAAACGTAAGATTTGTGACATTTTCTATATCTTGAAAACGCCTAGAAATTTTTTGGCTTGAAAAGTGAAAACAACCGCTGGCAACTGGCTTAGGGCATTAACAAATTTCATTGAAGGGGGAAATAGCTGCATTATGCAGACCTAAAGTGAGATGGCCGTTCTGAAGGGTGATCGATGATCCCATATTATCCTATGTGGAGTATAGGAATTCTTTTTGTAGCAAATCTTGTGTTAGGACTGTGTAAGATTTGGTTTTTTGAAATTTACTTAAGTATGGATACAACGCTTTAGAAGAACCTTCTTTGCATTCATTTACTTCCTCATGTCACTTTTTTGTTTTCCTCACGTTCACATCAATTGCCTATTTTTCTTTAGAAGATCTGCAAGAATTATAATTGTACTATTCAAACTGGTAACTAATCACGATCATAGCCATGTGATGAAACAGTTCAACCGCATAAACACAACATAAACTAGTTTTTATTTTTATTTTTTTTATGTACTTACACAAATCCTTTATAAAGTCATTCACAAACTGGAGGATAAAGTTATATCATACCTGGCAGAGTCTTGTTTGAAAATAAACCCCGTACAGGCCTTTGCCTTGTATCATATGATTCATATCTGTATCCACATTTATATATAACGACAATTTTGTCTAGCAAAATAGCTGTTCTTTATAGCCTTCGACTGTGAAGCACAAACTGTTCAAAACGGGAATCGTTCGTCAACAATATGTCGTAGTTGTCATGTCTTTGTCATTATCTACGCCTAGTTCATAGCACACTATTGTTTTCATATCACCTATACTCATTATGTTGACGATCCAATCAAAAAGTTTAAGAGGTTTTTGAATGGAATTTTGGATTTCATGGTCAGTTGTAAAAAGCAAAGACAAGTGAATGATTACTGCCGAAACTACATGGTTGCTTTTGCGGGGACAATGGTTATTGTAATATTCGGATCACCACATGAGAGAACAGCGGTTGGTGTCCAGATAAAATACTTCTACTCCTTCCGAACTAAAATATATGCTAAAAAATTCAATGTGCCGTTTTATATACTTGCAATTTTTTCTTTCTCTTGAAGTAGAGTATTAATTAAAGGACGATTTTTTTCACACAAGTGCTGCTCTATTCTCGAATCAAACTTCTTAAATACTTATAAGGTTCAAGCTGCTAACCACATCCACTTGTGTTGCACCTTGTGGATAGTAACATTATTAACTTTTTACTGTCTCCGACAACTAAAGCATGGGGATAAAGGATTTCATGGGAGTGAAAGCATTCAGCTTGGAAAGGCAAAAAAGGAAATAATTGGAAACAGAGGAGGATGACCCCTTTAATTTGTCCTCTTAATTTTTTCTTGATTTCTGAAAAGATATAACTTGGATGCACTTTAGTTTTTTTTGAGAGAGAATACCCAACATGCACTTAAGAAATTGTATCTATTTTTTTTTTTTAAGTTCTACCTTAAAAAACCGAACGCAGGTGAGGGTCGACGACATTACTTGTTCTTGTGTCAGCTCCAAATTCTAGTATATCTAGGATTTAATTAATTTGGGTAACTTATAACTATGTTAATCTTGCGGCTTTCTTTTCCTTTGATCTTATTATTATTGACTTTCTCGTGATAAACTGTTGTAAAACCTACATGGCTATATCGTGTGGCAGATAATCTACGGTCTACTATAAAATGACATTACACCTCGTTCTTTTACGGGTTGGTTAAACAGACTAATTAGGTTTTGATTTGACATCATGATCACCAAATTAACAGTTGAAATTTTACTTGTTAGTTGTTAAGCTCATGCTTAGAAATGATTACTACATTTCTTAGGGTTAAATAAACCCGATTACCACCTAATTTGTACAAATATGTATTAATTGCAACAAGTTGTTGCTGACCTATCATATTATCATAAATTAACATGTTTATCACTCAC
Organism: Glycine tomentella; assembly: GCA_007407185.1. NCBI lineage: Eukaryota > Viridiplantae > Streptophyta > Magnoliopsida > Fabales > Fabaceae > Glycine > Glycine tomentella. The sequence goes on along the minus strand of PYAF01004995.1, from coordinate 787,192 downwards.
TATTAACACTTAATTTAAAACAAATCATATCATTACATCAAACATTAAATAACACAGAAAAATTCTTGGCCTCTAAGAATGCTGGAGGTGTTAAATTAAACCATAATCATGCCTCTGGACCAGCCGCGGTGGTTGGCCAGCACAAACCCACGCAACTTTTATTTATTTATTTATTTAATTTTTTGCTTTTTATAGTGTATATATATACACCTATTGGCTCAAGACTAAATTTTGATGATTTTGTTTATTAAGGTACACGGAGTGTGACGTCACAACTGCGAGCTGGGAACATTCCTTGTTTTGAATGATCTCCTATGAATCTGAAAACGCAAGCAAGACTTTTCCTTTTTCTTTAGTTTTCCATACCATACTTTTCCCCTTTAAGTTCTGTCCTCCACGCCCTTTCTCCCAACCCCATTTTCTTTTTGAGTCATTGGGTGGGGTTGTAGCCATGATACACTCACCACTACAACACTAATAATATCAACACATAAAAGTGTTTTTCAATTAAGGTTAGTCTAATCGACAACACTAATATTCTACAAAAACATGTATGTAAATGATATTATCAATTAGAATTTTATTAGTGATAACATGTAATTATTGGTCTGAATACTTTAACCTGATAAGGATTTTTAATTAAAAAAACATAAAAAATTTATTTATAAATGTGACACCATGCCATTGGTATATAGCCTTTACTTGACCTTGTTGCCCACCCCCCACTCTCTCTCTCTACACTTTCTTTTGGGTTAGTTAAGTCATCAACCTTTCAATTTTCTTGGTGGTGATATATTCTATTTTACTTGAGTCTACCCTTTCTTCTCTCTCTGTCTCTCTCTCCATTTCAGTTTTATGACGAGGTAGTTTAGTGTCATAATTGTGCAATGTAGCTTTACTCATCTTTCATGTGAAGACCCTTCATATGGTTGCTGCAACCCATTGAATAGTCCCCAAAATTCATTCTCTTAGGATACATTTACTATGCCGAATTAATGCCCTTCAGCCTACAGCGTGTGTCTTCAATTACAGCATTTGGATGAAAAAAAGGGTAGAGGGTTGGTAGTAGCATTCACACTCACACATACTTTGCCATAAAGAATCTATTTTTTCTCTTTCTTTACACTCCTGAGTTCGTAGTAGCAAATCAGGATCTGCTGCTTCAGTGCTTCTTCACCCTTTGTCTTCTAGCCTCTGGAATTTTCCATGGAGACAGAGAACGGTGACACCAGGTCCAAAAAGATGGAAGAGTATGAAGTCATAGAGCAAATTGGAAGAGGAGCTTTTGGCTCTGCCTTCCTCGTTCTTCACAAGTCCGAGAAAAAGAGGTGAGTCAATGACACCTTTAACTATTTCCCTTAACCGAAAGATCCATTTGTTTTTCCAGTGAGAAAATGGACAACCCCATGAGGATTTTTTTTTTTGTTTTTCTGGATTAGTGTTCAATTGTTGGAGTTGAGGCCTGAAACCTTTCATGGTAGTTACTAGTTAGCTTTTCGGGTTCAATTATTTTCCTGGTGAACTGTAGAACATGGACGGTTGGATATTGTTTTCTTCTTCTTCTGTTAAATGATGAACAATCCGAGAGAGAAAGTTTGAAAATTTGTGATTTTTTTTTCTTTCTATTTTGAGATGTTGGTGTTTAATTGTTGGAGTTGAAAATCCAGATAATTGAGTAGAGTTAGCTTGTCAACTTTGATTGTTACTCATTCTCATAATTTCATATCCTCGGTAGGTATGTGCTGAAAAAGATTAGGTTGGCCAAACAGACAGAGAAGTTCAAACGTACAGCACACCAAGAGGTTGGTGTAACAAATCCTTCGACCTGAGGAATCCTAAGTGTCAATCATGCAAATATTTATTTATCTTTTGTTTTAATATATATATATATATATATATATATAATTTTTTTTTTCTTTGCATGACATGAATCAGCCCAACTTAAATATTTGTTTGTGCTTTTCAATATCTTTATGTTTCTCTTCCATGATGATCTAGGAATATGCCATTGTTGGCTATGCTTCTTTTGTACTACAAATAAACCTGTCATCTGGACATCTAGTTAAATAATGTAATTGAATCTCCACTGCAAAAACAAAGACAATGACTTTTGTAAACTTGCATTGAATTAATTTCATTGATGAAATCTGGTAGGTGATATGCTGCTCATTACTGTTGTCTCAAGTGTTGATCAACTTCCAGAGAAGAGGATATTTGTTTTGGCTTCAATGTTATTATGCTCACAAAATGCTATAAACACCATATGACATGTCATTTTCATTTTTGAGCCAAGTGCCATCTTAATATTGGTTTTCTGTAGATATGAGTTGGTATTCATAATATATTTGCCTTTCAAAAAAAAAACAGTATTCTTAATAGTGATTTCATGGACTTCAGTCCTAAGAGGTTGTGTGAAGCTGATTTCAAATGATTATTTTCTGTCTACCCACATGAAAGTGACTCAGTTCCTCTTTCCATTACAGATGAACCTGATTGCGAAACTGAATAACCCATATATTGTGGACTACAAAGATGCTTGGGTTGAGAAGGTATGGACATTTTTTTCTTCGTAATTTTAAATTTCAGTCATTCATTTATATAGAGATGAAAAACTAAGTTTGAATTTTGTTAGACATATCAGCTTATTCTGTTGTTTAGCACATTTCATAGGCATGTTTCTGATATTTTATATTTTGTAGGAGGACCACATATGCATTATAACTGGCTATTGTGAAGGAGGTGACATGTAAGTAAAGCAATATCTGTCAGTAACACTGGTTCTTTCTTGCATAAATTAAGGATCTGAGCTTATTGTTTTTCAATTAATCTTGGGAAAAAAGAAAAGATTTATTAAATATATAAATTCAAATTGTTAAACCAAAAGTGTAAGCTATTAAATAAGTATAAAAGAATGATTCTCATAACTCCTAACACATTATTTTATGTGAAGACCTACTGGACTTGTAATGTGGACATTATATAAAAATTGCTATCTTGGATTGAAACTACACAGAACTTTATGCTGAATTTTTTCTATGGGATAATCAAGCTGTTATATTGATTTTTAATTATAAGATGGGGATGACAAGTATTGAATTTTAGTCTAGTCAATCTAATTCTGATGTATAACAGATCCTTGGCCTAAATGATTAAGGTGCCAGAAAAGGTTCAAGAACCTTTTTTTCAACTCTGGCATAAACATGCTTTGTAAGTAATACATATTATGGAGATCTGGAAGGGTTCCTTGTTGATTGGTGTTGAATTTTTGCAATATCCGTAGTATCATTTCCATGCATTTATTGCTAAATAGGATATGATAAAAAAAATGCTATATAGGATGAAATACAAACAGTGACATGAAGTCCTAATCATGGAATCCTGCATTCTTTGTGGAGCAGGGCAGAGAACATAAAGAAAGCCCGAGGGTCATTTTTTCCTGAGGAGGTAACTAATATGGTTAATCTGCTCTTCCTCAATAATTCCTTGTATGAGTATTCCTTACCCACTCTGAATCACCAATTCCTCTTGCAGAAGGTCTGCAAATGGCTGACTCAGTTGTTGATAGCTGTGGACTACTTGCACTCCAATCGTGTAATCCACAGAGATCTTAAGGTATTGCATATTCGCTTTTATTGGTCAAGAAATCCTTGTGATGTTTACATTAATGCAACTTCATGTATTTCAGTGTTCCAACATATTCCTCACCAAAGACAACAACATTCGGCTTGGTATGTAGTATTTATTCCTTGAAAGCTCAAACTTTGGCTTTCATAAACTAAGTTATCTGAAGAAACATGTTTATTGCATGAACCTTACAGGTGACTTTGGTCTTGCAAAGCGACTTAATGCAGATGACCTTGCTTCCTCGGTATGGATACATGCGTGCTATGTTAGCTTTTATCTAATGCCTCCTTCTAGAAAGTTACCTGTATTTTTGTCCCATGGTAACGGACTGTCATGCCCAGTAATTGACGCTTCTCAGCTTAAAATATTAAATGGATCTCATTATCTTAAGGAATTAATCTTTAATTGGCTTAGAGATACCCTGGTTCAGCCCAAAAAATTAAATTTCTGCCTATATATTTATATTTTTTGTTTTGAACTTCTTATTGCTAAAGTTAATGATACTTAACTAAATTCACACAATGATACGTTGTTTTTTATTTGCATACTTCTTATATCTTGTCTAGGTAGTTGGAACTCCAAATTACATGTGTCCTGAGCTCCTCGCTGATATACCTTATGGGTATAAATCTGATATGTGGTCTCTTGGTAAGGTTCATGGATACCTTATTCTAATTGGCAAAGCTATATGGTATCAAACCTTGTTTAAAAATGAAATCTCTTTGTATGTAAAGGTTGCTGCATGTTTGAGATTGCTGCACATCAACCAGCATTTCGTGCTCCAGTAAGAACTTTAACCATCTGCTGGAATTTAGTTTTATAATGGAAACATAGTATCTATTCTTCAATATATTTTAAACCAGCAAAATAATTTAACACGAGTGAATGAATAAAACAGGACATGGCTGGACTTATCAATAAAATAAACAGATCCTCCATTTCTCCACTGCCAATTGTTTATTCTTCCACACTGTAAGTAACTTCCTCAAACCAATTGTAGTCACACCATTGTCATGATATATTTTTAACCTGTGTTTTTGGTGATTCAAGTATTTTTCCTCAAAGTGAATACAACTATATTGAAGCCAAGCAAATTCCCCAGTAAATTTTGCACTTGCAATTGTATAATTTCCCCTTCTTTCGTTCTCTGTTTTATATTGCGTATAATGATGATAAAACTGAAAGATGGCAAATGTGTGACAGGAAACAACTTATCAAGAGCATGCTTAGGAAAAACCCAGAACATAGGCCAACCGTGAGTTCAACTGAACCTGTCTTTTGTGATTAATTTGGATGAAATGGTGGATTCGAACAATGCTTCTCTTTGTTGACAGGCAGCTGAACTGTTAAGGCATCCGCTTTTACAACCTTATGTTCTTCGCTGTCATAATGCATCATCTAATGTTCTTCCAGTATATCCCCTAGTTAATCCAAAGGATAAAACAAGAAGATCTAATAAATCTAGTGGTGGCAAGGACCATAAGGACAAAGAAGCAAGTTTAGTAAATTGTTTGGAACGGATTCATCCAATTGAGGGAAATGCAGATATACAGATAAACAATCTTCCTAATGATACGGTAACAATCTTGACCAGTGCAGAAGACAATCTTGAGACCAGGATGGCTGATCTTACCAGCTACATAGTGGAATCTTCTACTAGTATTAGTGGCTCAAAAGATGGGTCAACAACATCTGAATCAACTATTTGCAGTGTGTGCAAGGAGGACTTTAAAAGTAGGCCTTCAAGGGAAATGACTAACAATGAGATCTCTTCAAAGAGTACACCAGTTTCTCTGCATGAAGAACAAAGATTTGCTGCTAAACATATTCATAAATTAGAAGCCGACGACATAAATGCAGTGACCACAGAAGTTGAAGATGCTTCTTGCAATGAAGGTTTGGATAATGCTGAAGCACAGAGGGAAGATTCAAACCTTGAGGACTCTGGTAAATCAACAATGTCCAGTGAAGGCAGTAGCAGCACTGATAAAGATAAGTCCATCAATGAGGAAAGATCATCACTAATTGTGCATCCTATTAGGGTTGAAAATGACACTGAATCTGGAAACCGCTCGAAGAAAAGTGAAAACCCTGATGTATATACAGAGGTCCCTCATATGAACTGCTTAACGTCTGTTAGTAATGATGCACTTCCAGTTAAGGATGATGACATAGCAAACGGACACATTCTTTGCTCCACGCATAAAGATGATTATGTAGTGGAGGTTGATCAGGCACCGAGTGGTGTTTCATTGAGTGTAATAACTGAAGTAGATGGTGATGAAACAATCAAGACTCCGTTGGATAGTCCCTGCCAGCAACGAGCTGATGCTCTGGAATCTCTGCTCGAATTATGTGCTCAGCTACTCAAGCAAGATAAACTCGAAGAGCTTGCTGGGGTGCTAAGACCATTTGGGAAAGAAGCTGTCTCATCAAGAGAAACAGCAATATGGCTAGCAAAAAGCCTCATATCTGCCCAAAAGTTTAATCCTGAAACCTAAGGTCTGGTCATAAATTTATACACTGTTGTAAGAAATGTGCATTTCAAATGTCACGAGTTTGTTCCTTTCGAGATTTGTTGCTTGGTTGAAGATTGGAGACTGGAAGATAGCATGCCACATGTTCTTTTTTGGTGTGTTAAATGGTTATAGTAAATTAATTAAATTATTTTTGTTAGGTTGGATAGTTATTTGTGCTTGTTTTCCAGTAGTGTATGGGTCATTGATTGTGTAAATTTTTTTGCTTCCCCTTTTACGAACTAAAAAATAACCATGCACTTGGAGCTCGATGTTTTATATATTTGGTTTATTTGTTAGATGACATTCATGACCATATTAACGTCGATTTCTGCTCAACACTTGCAATTATCTGGTATCATGCTGCAATCATTCCCTATTCTTTCAATAATTTGGACAACGAAATTCTCACCACCATATAAAAAATTGAGGAAAAATGCTAGCAATGTACTGGCAACTAATAACAGATTATTAATGGCAACTACTAACTATGGAGTAGCATGTACTAACACTAATTATCTGGTAACCAAATACAAACAGATTTTACATTATGATTGTAATTTGTAATTATCAATGGCAACTACTAACTATGGAGTAGCCTGCTCTAAAACTATCGCATTGCATAGAAAGACATGATTTGATTTTGCATATTATTGATAGAATCGGTTTCCATGATCTAATATACCATTTTGATGATGTAAAATGAGCTTGTATTACTCTCTTCATGATATGAAAGATCGTTCATTCAGAACAAAATACTGTTTAGTAAAGAGTAAACATCCAATGTAACTGTAATGCCATTGCTCATTAGTGACATTGAACGAGGTCACTTTCTGAATATTTATTTTTTATTTTTATTTTTAAATTTTTTTAGCAGTGATTGGAAAATTATAAATCAGTGGTTACATTTTATGGTGATGATATGTTTATTTCATGATGATTGATGCACATGTGGCTGGAAGTGGAAACAGTTATTCTGATTTCTCTGCAATCTGCATGTTTCTTTCTGAATCTTGAGCTGCTAGACTATATATGTTCTAGGCTATTGAACTACACGTAATTAAGATGCATAAGAAAGGAAACATTTGTCCACAGGAAAAGAAGATAAAATAAAATCATGAAACAAATTAGTATTTCATTAAAAAATTATCATAACAATACATAATACATATACATTTCTATCAATTTTTTTCATTAATTATTCCCTGCAGCACCCTTTTTATTATTCCATATACGTATAAAGTCTTCTTCCATCAGTGTCTTGCCATATATGTGACGCTTACTGGAACAAGGCAAAGAAAGACAAGACAGAGGCACCAATCAAGGAGCCAACAAGGGGAGCTGAGGCTCCGCTGCTTGGGCCGGGCCCAGGGGCCGGGGCAGGAACCTCGGTGGCAGCCATCACGGCACTCATGGAGGTGGCAGCGATGAGAAGAGCGCAAGTGACCTTCTTCATGTCCATGATGAGTAAAATGTGACTTGTTTTGGAGACCCGCAGGTGTGCTGATGATACAAGTGTGTGTTGTTTTATTAATTGTCTTTGCTTGCAGGTCTGAGGTACAAAGGGGGCTCTTGCATGGCCTTTAAATGACCGGGGTTTGAGCTATTTTTGGACAATGCCACTATTTTTTTAGCTTGTGAAACGGTCGTGAATGCATGGTCTTGCATGGTTTCAGGGTTTGCTTCATTGGTTTTGTCTCATATACATCGTACGTGTTGTACTTAGGTACATAAGGTTTGTCAACCTCATGTTATGCTTAGAGAATGTTGTAATTAACCTAGAACCATTCATATGCCTACACAAATTGAGATTGTAATAGCTGTTGCTAATTGTATGCTTATTTTTTTTTTCTTCTTCTTCTTCTGGTTCCTATTTTCCTATAACATTTTTAGTTATTAGAGGGTGTGCTTAAAGGAACAAATTTAATACATTAACAAGTTATTACGAACTTCTAATGAAAAATAAAACACAATTTATAGTGTTTGATTAAAGATGAAAATTTTCAGTAAAAAAAAAATTAAAGATGAAATTTCATTAATTACAATTATTGATATTAATTAGAATAAAGAATGATATACTCTTTTGTTCCTTTTAATTATCAAATTTTTTTATATTTATATGCCATTTGCAAAGTTTAAGATGATATTATAATTATTCTTCCATCAATTATACTCTTACTTGTCTTTAATATTTAATTAATTTACACATGCAAAAATAGTATAGAAAAATCCACAATTATTTTATTAAAATCAAGATTTTTTTTTTTTTAAGTTTTTACTCCCTCCATCCTTAATTATAAGTCCTTTTTCATAAATTTGTTTATCCTTTTTTATAAGACCATTTACTAATTTCTAAATGTATTAATTATTTTTTTTCTTATATATCATTAATTGTTCTCTCTCCAACATTAATGAGAAATAATTAAGTGGATAGAAATATAAGAAAAGAATAATTTGAGAATGATAGTACAAATAATTAATAAATTTAATGTGATTAACTAAATTAATTATTTTTTTAAGGGAAGTGAATTAATTAAAATGGTTTTATAATCAAAGACGAAGGGAGTACATAACAACCTTTGAAAGACACAAAAAAGAAAGTTGAATTATAAAGATAGCCATTTTATTTGAAAGTTTTGTTACTGATTTACCTAGTATTAAGTAAATATTTAGCATTAAGTTTTCAATTTTAAATTTTTAACTAGTGTTTTTATAAGCATTGCTGTGAGACTAGAAAAATCTAATGGATTTCTCTTGGGATAGATATTATTCTAGAGGGATTTGAATTCTTCACTCCCATATTTGTATCTTACACTCCCCAAGCATCTTAAAATTACTAAATTACTCTTAATAAGATAACACCTCACCAACCCTAACACCTCTTTTCTTCAGAAATCATATACCCTAACACCCCCCTTCCCCGTCATGCCCCTCCCACCCTTGACGGTAGCTCAGACGACGACGTGTCTCCCTCCGGTGAAGGCTGTTGTTCTTCCTGCGATGACTATTCTCCTTTTCCCGTGCCACCTCGTTCTGCCTGCACCCTCCTCGTCGCGACTCTTCGTGCACCCTCCTTCCTTTGCGCGTCGCCATTACACGTAAGTTCCTTTCGTCTCTTTTGGGTTCTAGTGAGGGATTGGGTTTTGGTTCTGGTGGCTGGTTGGGTTCTAGTAAGAAAGGTCTTTATATCCGGAATAGGTGTTCCGAAACAGGTATTTCGAAACAAAATCCAATTCAAATGCAATTGCTCGAGCCCATTTCAATAACTCATCTTGAGTATGAAAAACCTACATAAACTACATACAACACATTTTAGTCAAAGTTCACCTTTTAAGCATTAAATACATCAACAATTAAATAAATTACATAATAATAACATGATAAAATTACCTACTTAGTTGTAAAAAATTTGCGGCAATCTTCATTTTTTAACTGTATCATCCACATTCTTATCCATATCCATGTTGACTTCATCAAACATCTTGCTAAAAGTTCTTTTTTTATTACTCCAGAACAGGTATTCTGGAAGACCTTTTTTGCTTACGAATAACCATTTCAGGACACAAATTGTCTTTTGGAATAGGCATTCCGAAAAATATAAAATCTGGTTCTGGAACATCCATTACAAACATATTTAATGTTCTCCAAAACACCTATTCTAGAAACGTATTTAATGTTCTCCAGAACACGAATTCTGGAAGACAATTTGTGTTCCAGAATAACTATTCCGTAAGCAAAAAATGTCTTTTGAAATACCTGTTATGTATTTACTTCCCATTATTAGTCTTCTGGAATGGTTGGTTTGCAAAAAAAAAGCTTAAAAGAAGAGGAGACATACTTCACGTGGAGCCACTGGAGTTGTGCAGTTGCATCATTGACGAATATTGAGGCTACTCCCTCGTGATAGAAAATTGCTCAGTATGATGGAGAGAAGGCAAGGAAGCTCGTGGGAGTGAGACTCTGGTGGAGTTCAATGTTAGGGTAGAATGGGTTCAGAAGAAGGGAGGTGTTAAGGGTTAGGGAACGAGGTGTTATCTCATTAAGGGTAGTTTAGTAATTTCAATTAAGGATGCTTGGGTTGGGGGTATAGGATGCAGATATGGGAGTGCAGGATTCAGATCCCTATTTCGGACTAGGCCAAACAAGCTAGAGTAAACCCAAAATCATATCAGAGCTCAGCCTAAATCAATCATGAACATTTCGGACATAGGCATAACTAGGTTAAAACTTTTTGCACTCCTACTATTATTTCTTGTTGCGTCCCATTATATTTCGGCTGAAATTGAATGAAGCGCAACAAGAAACAATAGTAAAAGTGCCTCAAATAATAAGAGTGCAGGAAGCAACATCTGCATAGCTAATGTCTTTATTGCCACGCTCATTCATATATGAACAATGTATAATGCGAATGATTTAGGACAGACATATTTTGTTGCACAAGTGAGAAGGGGGGTAAAGAAACACATCCTCATTTCAACGTCAAAATAATGTCTCAGTTTGATTTCTCTATTTGGTTAATCAATTAGAAAAACGAATTACATTCAACATAAGCAATTGAATTTACTTGTCACCAGATTATACTTATTACTTGGATTTATCGTCGACTCTGATGTCTGACATATATCGTTCAAAACGATCTAGATTTAGTTCCGTCCTTTTTATATTTCTTGCATTTCGAAAATAGCTACACATGTCTCGTACTCAAGAGTCAATAAAAAATAATCTTGACTGGTGTGATGCTTTCCATCACTCTATTGTATCCTCCTTAATTGCCAAATGAAGCTAGAATTCTAGATTATTCTCTTCATGAAGCAACAAAGACATCGTATTTGCGCCGTAGATTTGTCCTCTCCAAAAGTCTTGTATCGTTGCCATGTCAAGGGCATTTAAGCTGGCCCGAAAGTGATTTCCTACCAGCTACAATTAATTAAAGAAAAGGTAGCTTGCCAAGTAAATAGTAACGCCTTTTACATTTGGGATTTAACTCTTTTAATTAAATTGAGCAATGTGTAAAACGAAAATATAAAGATATCATATACATCATTGATTTAAAAAGAAATTTACGAAATAATTTAATCAAGGTAAATAATTTTTTTCCTTTAATGAACTGCTTAGGAATCATATGTCGGAATCTAACTCAATTGATTGAATAGATTGTGTGAGTTATTATAAATCTCTTGAAGCTAATTTTTTATTCTTACGGTAAAAAAAATTGACAACTTTTGCAGAAAGAAAGAGTTTAAGAAATCCAATCTTACCCATGTAAGTATGCAACCAACTCAAGTGTAATTGTGTATCATAAATGGTGGGTGCCAGATTTTTCCTGAAACTATAACGTAAGAAGCTCATTGAGGACACAATACCACCTTGCATCGACCAGCTTTAATTAGTCTAGTGGGGACTCAAAAGCCTTAATCTAAACGGCATCATAGTAATTGAGAATGGTTAATGATTTAATGTACCACTTACCAACTTGACACGGATGGCCTTTTTTAACATATACCTAATACCCCTAACAAGTTCTATATATAAACTCAACTCTTGACTGTCATTGAACAACTCAAAATTCCAAACCAGTTCAATCCTTTTCAGTCATCTCTTTGGTCACGTTTTCACAGTAACATTACATATTCTGTGGAAATATGGCAAAACTTGGTGGCTGTGCAGCTCATTTTTTTATTGCAGTAATGGTTTTGAGCACGTTTTACGTGACCAAAACTGTGGCACAAACAGAGATTGCACCCACATCGCAAATGGAAACTGGTGCAGGGTTTGGTTTGTCTGTTTCTGGGGTGACCTTATGTTCTTCTGTGTTGGCTTCTATTTTGGCATTTACGATGCAGTGAATTGCAAGGCATATTGGCTCCTATTCATGTTTGATTGGTCTTATCTTGTACGTGTTGAAATTATATGTTTATGATGAATTTAAAGGGTTGTTTTTGTTTCTTTACTATGCTTGCTTCTAGAACACGGTCCTGTCGTTTTTGGCATTGTAACATAGTACTAGCTTTATGATGAGTTACATGTTTGTAATTTTCGCCAAGTACTTAACTGGTGTGAATTGATATGTTGTAATTGTATATTTTGATTCCATTATCTATCAAAGTAAATAAAGATTTTTTCTCTGTTTTATTAAATTCTTGAATATATGGATTGACTTCTACATTGTTGTGCTGCTTCGAAGAATAGTCCATCGTAACTAAATTTAGTTAATTAGTTTACTTTGAAACGGTAGTTCATGGTGAAAATTAAATTATGATGGCGCTATCAGGGATTAACGATACAAATGGTTGTTGACTGAATTAATGCATGGCTATTATTGGTCATAGAGTGAATCACATTTGCCATAATTTCATTCAAATTGACTTGTATGATGCTGCCTTTACAACTCAAATGTTTATCTTATGAAAGGAAGCAATTTGTTGTCCTACGCTAGAATGTTTAGTTGTTCTTCTGTTATTTTCGACATTTCACCATATTTTCCTCTCATCGTGCCCTCGTGTTTAGACCTGACCCCTTAGATTTGACTACAATCTACTCTAGAGAATGAGGCGTTTTTTTTGGACTATAAAGAATAAGATTTGAACAATAAATCTTTAGCTTATATAAAAAGAAAAAAGAATGAGATACTTAGACGAAATGATTTTTTTTGGTCTTTTGGAATTTTAATTTAAGAAATGATTTACTCATTAAATTTCTCAAGGAAAATCTGCAAATCACTTTCAAAATAAAAATTAGGAAGAGTTAATTTCGATAGAAAATCAAGTCTAAATAAAAGTTATTTTTAACTACCTATTAAAAAAAGAGGGTGATGTAAAGAGCAACCACCAGGAAACATTCATGCCCTCACCTGATCTTAATTGGGCCTATCTGTTTTGCAAAGCATTTTTTAGGGTCCACGAAAAAATCATTCTTAACCTATTGAGTCTAGTCTTGTAAAAATATGAAGAGGAATGAAACTTAGACGAAAATAAAAATAAAAATGGATCTTTCATGGTCTCAGCTCAAAAACAATAATCATAGAAAATGCTATCACAAACATTTGACACCTCTACACAAACATGTTACAAATTGTTATTAGCGATAATAAAAAAATGCTTAGGAGTTCAAGTTTCTAACTAAACCACATGCTAATTAAGGGAATTACTTGATCCATTCTTATGTGACAATTATCAAATGGCTCACCTCATTTTCACACATTAACTAGTCTCTTGCTTTAATTATCAAATAGCTCACTTCATTTCCACACATTAACTAGTCTATTGCTTTAATTGTCAAATGCCTCACCTCATTTTTAACGTAAATATAATTCTGTTGTATAATTTGAACAACAAAATTATATTTTTGTTAAAAGGGTATTTTTGAAATATAATTTTTTGACAAATGTGGGGGATGAAAATAACAATTGAGAGGTGAGAATAACAATTCCTGACAATTAAAAGAACAATTTTCTTCATTCAGCCAACCAACACTTGGGTCCAGCCATACTTGCAATTTTGTTCAAATGAATACTCACCTACTTCATGTCTGCAGATGAAGAGAAAAATCCTGGTAGTAGTTTTCTGCACCTTAAATCACTTTATATACCTTTTTTACCTTCTTGATTAGCTAATTTGAAATGTAAAATTACATTTTGAATCGATTACACCTTTTACATTTTACATTTCGGATTGGCCAATCCGAAAGGTAAAAATAAAACATTCTGGATTTGTGTAGGAAGCAATTTTTGAGGTGCAGGAAGCAACTCCTGAAAATCCTTTACATAAAATGATACGGCCCAACCACAGGAAATAAACTTCTAGAACCAAGAAAACGATGCAACTGGTGCAATGCAAGCCCATTCAGATAGTACCACGACACAAGCATCTGGCACCGCATCACAGTGGGGACACATGTTTTCCATTACCAACAAAGGGAATAACCCACAGTCACTGAATTAGTATGCAATATCTTAATTTACTGTAGAAAAAAAAATGTTCCCCCAACAATAATGACTTTACACGAGGTTCAGTTTAATTAGTTGAGTAAAATGTGAGTCATTATAAATTTTGATTTTTTTTATTGTCTTTTATTCTTATCGATTAAAAGAACAAGGGCTTTACACCCCTCCCAAAATCCACCATGCACGTGATATTCGGGGCTCTCATGCACCGATTTGATTTGGCCATAGTCCATCATGTGCCTTGTACATGTCAATTAAATTCAATTGAAATCTAGGAGAGGATGGTGGTGAGATGTGACCAACAAATTGACTCCAATTTGCAATGGAAGTGATGCCACCCCCCACAATGCCAAGCCATTTGAGGCAAGAGATCCCCCATTTCCTAAATTTGCATTTATGATTGTCATTAAAGTTGGCACATAAATTCCCTAGACATCCCCACTGAAAATCAGTTAATGTAGTCACGGATGGTGATTGAAACAACATCAACAACAACTAGCTATCCATGCATGCGTGGTTTCCAAAGAGAATGTCAGGTTAAATGGGTTTGGGATTACAATGTGAAAAATAGTATTTAATGTCTAGTAAATATCATAAACTTGTGGAAGTCATTCAATTGGGGACTAAAGCTGTATCTATGTTAAATCTGCTTTCCCTCATAAGGGGGAAAAAAAAGGAGAGGTTTTGATTGGTGCTCGAAGATCTATTGATAGGGTATGGAAAAAGAGGGGAGATAAAGACACCTTCAGTTACGGAGCGAGCAAGAGAAAGCAAAAGACAGAAAAAAAAGGGGGTGCATCCACTCAACAGCCCAGAGCATTGGACAGAGCGGCAAAGAAAGAAAATCAAGCAAAGTTTGTTGTACCTCTGTTATCGTATCTAGCATAGCAAAATGAATAGATCCTTGTATAAAGCACATGCAGTATATGAGATGGTACCATGTTACACATACTTTGTTGCTACATAATCATATAGGTGGGGATGCCTTGCCCTTTTCAATATACTACTATCATTCAATATAACAAAATTTAGGATGTTTCTTAAAAAAGAAATTGTAAATTATATGATTATTAATAAAAAAATCAACAAGATAGATTATATATACATGTAAAGTGATTAAGCCTCGGATCAAGGATTAATTTTATAACCAACTCAAAAGACCAAAACATGTGAAATATTTCAGAATTCTATCATAAAATCAAAAATCAATTATGGTGATTGAACCAAATATATACGTAACATGTATGTATTATTTTCTCTAAACTATAAATATGAGAATTGAACCGAAACCATAGCTAGCTTGAATGGAAGACTCTTTAAATGTGTCAATTGTTATTAGAATAGTTGCTTTAGCGTGTGTTTGGGGTAGCAACATGGTGAAAAAAAAAATCATGACCAATCCCAACACATAATTGCTTCTCAAAATTTATGGTGACACCATGATTTTTTTGTCCGAAAATTGATTGTGTCATGTCCAAACACACACTTTAGTGACATAATTACTAGCACAAGGCAGGCACCCAATATATTGATCAAGCAAAAGAAATACTGTAGTAAAATGAAATCCAAATGATGGCAATGTCACTTTAATCAGTTTATTGGGAAGAGGAGGAACTCCCTAGCAGCTAGTCTACCTTGTTGATAAATACTCCTAACTAACCTAATCAAAGTGTTGGATCTGAATGCTCAGAATTCACATCAAGATGGGTATATGAAAATCACCCGACATAGCACTGACCAAGTGAGGAATAATATGAGGTAGGGGAGATTGAGTTGTGTTGAGGAGTGATGGCAAGGCATGGGTATGGTGCTGAAAATGTTAAGAAAAATTGAGGACCCGCATCACAGCTCAAATTTCAAAGAAAAAGACAAGGTATAGATAGAGAGAGATACTCCTACTTTGTGTTGTGCACCAGAATTTCTTTCTTACATATGTGGTACGAATAGGTTGGCTTTCCCTAAACAATGCATGAAAAACATCCCATACATACGGCACACACCACTTTTGGACAAGGTACAACTTGATCTCTTATCCTTCTTGCTTTGTGCTACTCAGGGGCTCACTGTCTTTCTAATCCGTCACTTCAATAAAGTTAAAGGCCACTCTAACTTTGTTTATATATGTATATACCTTTAATTTGGTTCAATATTGGTACTATATCAGTAAACTAATTATAGGTTCTTTATACATTTTTAATGATTTTCTAAAGAAATCTAATTGCTATATTTTATGATTACCAAGACCTTAATTGTTGACTTAAGAAAATACCTTAATTGTGCATACTTAAATACATTGTATATTCTCTTAAATATACATATGTTAATATTTTATGAAAAACAATATGTAAATAAAATACGTATAAAATACTTATCATTTCGTCAATAGTTTTATATAATCCATCACAGAAAACAAGTAATGTAAAGTATGAATGACTATAAAATTTCATAACTTATTAACTTATAACTTGTTTGAGTAGATGCAAAATATCTCCAAATTGATCTGGTTAATAATACTTACCTAATTTGAAAACTCCCAATACTTAGTGTTATTTTTTATTTAATAATATTTTGTATACATTATTCACACATCTCATTATATTTATATAATTA
>PYAF01004995.1:755928-770400 GCA_007407185.1 Glycine tomentella | reverse complement strand
AAGTAATGTAAAGTATGAATGACTATAAAATTTCATAACTTATTAACTTATAACTTGTTTGAGTAGATGCAAAATATCTCCAAATTGATCTGGTTAATAATACTTACCTAATTTGAAAACTCCCAATACTTAGTGTTATTTTTTATTTAATAATATTTTGTATACATTATTCACACATCTCATTATATTTATATAATTATATTTAATTATATTTTAAGTCTCTACAAATATATTAAATTTAGTTTTAACAATTTAACTAGAATACACTTACATTATCATCCCATTATATATGTATAAATCCGGCCAATTATATATTGTTATACATATATGTTAACTTTATAATAATTACTTAAAAAAGTTAATTATCTAGAATGATTTCACCTTATAATTCATTCGATCACATTTGATCCTATTTATTTTTCATGTTTATACTTTATTTTCGCCACATCATGTATATGCCAGGAAAAGCACTTGCTAAAAGATGCATATTAAGTTTATTTATTGGTTACATAGTGGACATTATTGTTGTAGTGGCCAAATGCACTTATCGTACAGATTACTTTCGCGTACCAATGATTATTAGATGCGTTTCGTTGTTAAAAATAAAGCTCTTAACTGTGATTTGTACATACTCCCACCGTACTTCTTATGCTTTTTAATTAATTTATGTCTCTTAAAAAGTAATTAATTTAATTAATCATATTAAATTTATTAATTATTTATACTATTATTTTATAATTATCTTTTTCTTATTTCGTTATTCATTTAATTATTTTTCATTCATGTTTGGAGAAAGAATAATTAAAAAAATATGTAGAAAAATAATAATTAATATATCTAAAAATTAGAAGAAAAAAATCTTATAAAAAAGAACAAAGGAGTATTAATTAATTAAGAATTAGACATGTATTACTTGATGAGTACTCACTTACTAAGTAGGGTAGTTGGCCTTAGTAATAAATTATAAATACTTCAAGCTTAATAGAAAACATTATCTTTTTTTACTATTAGAATTTTATGAAAACTATGATATTTTTGTTCCTAAACTTAAACATAACGTATATTATTTATCTATTTATTTACTTTAAAGCGGGGCATCTTATGTTGCAAGTACAACAAGGGAGTGCCCACCGAAAAAAACGCCCACAAAAAGAAGTACAACATGGGAGCGTTTTCTGAATGGACGTTTTTGCAGCTAAGAAACTTACTTTTCAAGAAAATTATTTCTAAAAACACAAAATTATACTTGAGAATAATTTTACACCAATTATTCAATCTCGTAATCTCGTTCTTAAATCTTACACAGAAAAGCAGGATAACAATATTTGTCATAGGATAAAGATGGTTTGACATCCTTAAAGGGCATATACCCATGGAGAAAAGGAAAGAGATTAAAAAAGCTCGAGTAAAAGTAATACATGTGATGGAAAATCAAGAGAAAGATAGAGAGGGATGTAAAGTGAGTAACAAAATTGGTTTATAAAAAAGTGAGGTTGCAATGTTTATATCATAAACACATAAACATACATAAAGAAAAATATTTATGTTTTAGGTGGGTCAAAAATAAACTATTAATCATATAGTGATGGTTCATGATTGTGTATATAGAGTTATTATTTTGAGCGGCAATACTTTTGCTGCAAAAGGGGCAACCAAGTGGGGGAATGAGCGAAAGAAATTGCTAAAAATAGAAAATGGCTCATCAATAATTAGGAAATTGATAGCTGACTAATGTGCAAAGACATTAACTTTGGTTCACTGATGGAAGACTTGTGGGATATTGTCCTTTTTGCCAACTAAGAGAAACTTAATGAAATGAATGACTTATGGCCATTGGTTTAACCAGAGGAGAGAAGCACCTATTGACACCACTTTGTTGTTGCTTACCCTCATTTTGCTCCCATATTTATGATCCTACATTTTTGTAGGGTCTTGTAGGCATGTGTTTCTGCCCTCTGATTCAATCTCTACAATAACCATACGTACATGAATATTAGTGCTATATTTCTGTGTAGACTAATAATCCTATCCTAGTTCTCATTATGCAGACAAAATCAACTGGGTGTGTGGGGACTCCATGTGTCAGCTTGAGACTGTGGCCTTTATTCTATTTGTCTGGAAGATCAATTGAAAGAGTTAATTCATGGAGAAAAGATTTTGTTACTGTATAATTTATGTGTACACTTGTGTATGTCGTGTGTTTGAATACGCAATATGATAAAGTAAAATTGACTTTTTTTACGGTTACATCATAGTAACCTTTCGCGTTGTTTTTTATTTTTTACGGTCACATGCACCATAATTTTGACTGCAAGAATCGATTGAAGGATATATTCAAACACGCAGTACACAAGTGGTCAAGTGTTGTATTTTCATTAGAATAATTCTTGATAGAAAAAAAAAAGTGATCGAATAAAAACTTCTCTTGATTGATTTATTATATATATACAATGAAAGTGATCTCCTTTTTATTTGATAAGACGGCATATTGCTTAAATTAAAATGTTATGAGAAAGAATGCATAACATATACATCAATCACATATAACCAGTGAATCAACAAGAGGAATTGCTACGGTTTAAAGATGTTTAATGTGTTTGCACGTTTTTCGCACACATTGGTCATTTCAATATGAAAGGGGCAGCTTTCCCTCACACTTTAATAGAGCCTGACATATTGATTAATTTATTTATTTAGCTTTCTCCATACCTGACTAAAATGAAATATCAGTAACATATACAAAGCGTGTTGACAATCAACACTTTATATTGATAAATTCTTCTTGCCATTAAAGTTACTAAAGACCATACCTCTATCAACGGGATACTTACCATAATTAGATCATCCAATTCTCCCAAATTACATTGTTTCTATAGATTGTATGATATGTAATTGCATGCTTTGTCAACTCTTACATATGGACTGTTGGGAAAATATATTAATTTCAAACTTAAGTAAAGCATTTTCTTCAAATTAAACCGTCCAAAGCTGAAATAATAACGCTGCCTAACATTGCCTGGTTGGCATGATCTGTGTCTTCTATCTTGCCATTTTTCCACCTCAGAACACATCATTGTTCAAGTAACTAAAAACACAAGATACAAATATATTAACTTCCAATGTGTAAAGTAGGGAGCTATAATAAGTAATCTGAAGCACATAATCACCTAGCAACCTACGTGGAAAACCAAACAAACAATAAACTAAACAACCAAACAGACCATATGCACTCATTACATTACATCTTTGATCCTACACCCCTAGATTATGTCACTGCATGCATTGAGAAAATTTTACTCAGCTATAAAATTAGGTTAATTAGTTGAGTGATTACTTCAAACACCTAATTAATTGGGTGAAATCCAGACTTAATGAATCTCTTTCCAAACCATAGTTTCCACACCATAAATGTTCCATTGAGAATTTGAGATAAAGAAAATTGTATTCATTGAAATAAAGATCATCAGGCCCACCGATTGAACTACGTACCATAATTGATTTCCGACAATATTCTTTGAGGAGACAAGATGATCACATGATCTCTGCAATTTGTGTGTTTATTGACATAGGGTTTCAAGATCTATATATCTAGGGGCCAGACTCATAGTCAAGATGATAATTAATATTAGATCTGTCAAATAAATAAATAAATAAATTTGAGACTGAATCAGATTACAATTACAATAAGAAAGAAAAGGAAATCGTCAATATAAAATGTATGGCAGCTTCAAATTGCAAACCATACGAAGCTAATTACCTCTAAAAAACCTGCAATCTTACAGGAGATGATACGCAAAACCTTGGGTTAATTAGCTTATTAAACATTTGTGAATAACCCCATATTAATATTGAATAGACTCTAATACTATACTCAAAATGAATTAGGCTTAATTCTAAAAGTTAGTTCATAGACCTAATTGGTACCATAACGACAACAACAATTTTTATAGTTTTTTATAGTGCTAAAACATCTATAATAGTTGTTTGATATATTGTTTAACACAAAAAAATATTATTTTTTTCTTAAAATTGAAAATAGTCACCTATATAAGTAATTATTGCTCATGAATTATTTAATTTAGTATTAAGTAAAGAAGAGAAAAAAATATATTTGTGAATTAAACAACTTATTAATACACATATTCATTAACAACATAAATTGAGTTGTTTATATGAACATCATTAGAAATACTCCTACAGAACGATCAATGCTTTGGTTTCATTTTTTTAATTTAAATTATTCTTGTTAACTCACCGTTTTTGAAAAGTATACGTTTTAGTTATTCCTTACGTACATATGCATAGTGAGGGACCAAAATTTAGGGTTTGAATGTATGTCAATTCACTTTACTCAATTACTCCAAACACCAAACATTGTTGTCCCAACTGTCAAAGTACATTTTGAAGTAGCCACTGTTGTTTATGGAACACATACGTATCATATAAAAATTATTCATTTATTTATTAACTGACGGTGATCCAAGAAGGAAGTTTGTGATGTTACTTGCCCCCATAACACTTCCTCCCCCACCCCATTCAAATTTTACTTTTGCACGTTTCATGTCCACTCCTCAATTCCATAGTTACTATATATCCTTTTAGTTTAAAGTAACTTATCATTAACGTAGTAGTTAGAGTAAAATTGAGTTTAATTTTTTTAAAATAAAATCTTGAGTTTAAGCCTTAAAAAATGTGATTGGGAAGTGTGACTATTAACCGTGATTAATTAGTCAAATTTTTTAACTAAAATTAATCATCCATAAAATTAATATATTTCGCATGACTTAAAGAAAGTAACTTATAGTAATTTAATGTGCTATTTGAACTCGTGTTTAATATGAAAAAGGAAAAAAAAGTAATGAAACAAAGGATTTCATCCATTGTTTGATATTAATTATGAGATGAAAAGAAAAAGAAAAAAAGCTTTCCTGCCTTGTTTAGTTTCAAATGGTCCAATTTTTTTTTATTACTTAAAAGATACTTTAAAGTTAAAACTCATCCATTAAGAGTTTTAAAAATCAAACAGAAACTGTTTGTTAATTTTAATTTATGTTCTTTGAAAAACAAATGTTTTATTTATTTGTCTCACGTCAATTAATTTATGATGATGAAAGGAAGGGGGACAAAGATGTGGAACTTATTTTTAAAAGTCATTTAGTTAACATTTTCTTAAAAGTTATTTCCCTCTTTTTCTTTTATAAAAAAATGCTCATTAATTTTTTTTTAAAAAAATTCTCTAAATGTTCGTGTTTGTCTCAACTTTTCCTTTTAAGGGAAAAAATTAAGCAAAAAACTACCTAAATGTTTTTTGATGAATAGAAACGTGGAATCTTGTTTTACTTTCCTTCCCAATCCTATAGAGGAAATATTTGGGTAAATTTACATACAGAAAATGATTTGACTAATAATTTAAAAAAAATTGTAACATATGATTTTTAAATATAAAATGACAGTTATTATTAGTTAGTTTAACTTGCCCATATATAATATAAATAACAAAACACTTTTTTCTAAACGGATATAGATGAGAGAAACTGTGAATCTCATTTTTTTTCTCTCTCTCCAAACAAAACTCTCCCTTTCCATACTCTCCAGCATATCAAGGAGGGAATTTCAAATGTCAAATGAATAATCATTTGACTTTCCTTTTCCATATAGAATGGCGTAGTAAACCCACCTTGAGTATTTTGGTCAATTAAGGTTTTTTTTAGTCAGCAAAAAAATCATTAAATTGGAACCTGATAATAAGACTTAATTTATCATCATATTTTAAAAAAAAAAAATAAAAAATACATATTTTTTACTCCAAAGAATCGTCATATATATTCCTTTTAAAGACATTATGTATATTTTAGTTCTAGAACAAAATAATGTTTTGGTTTGTAGAGAAGATTCCTGTTAAGTTTTAAAGGAGGAAGAGGAGAGAGAATGAAGAAATAAGGCGGAAAACATTACAAAAAATTGAAATCTATACACTTATAATTCATATCAGACATTTTTTTCTGTAACAATATCTCAGTGTTTAATCAGCTGGTTGAAATAAATTTTACTATGTTGTGTTCAAGGATGTGAAACGGCTATGATGGATCTAACACATGCTCGGCCTGTTTATCTTTTAATGTATGTTTTTACTTTTAATGATAATATATTATATTATTAACATAAAAAAATGTATACATTTGTATATTGTTTCCACAATTTAAAATTTATGGATCCGTCACTGATTTTGATCCTTTCAAACTTTTGTCTCATGCTTTGTTATTATTAAAGTGTCGATCGGGTCTTGAATATCCAATCTTGAATCCATGGTAACGACAACTTCATTAATTAAATTTCATGCATTTTTTATTTTTCTTTAATGATAATAATATTTTTAGTGTCCTCACCTATTTTTTGAGTTCTCAAGAATGCTTATTTAGTCTAGTGTTTTTTTCTTTGGAAATGATCATTCAACTCTTTTTCACTTGTCGCAATAATTTGACATAGCATACATCTCCATCCTTGCTTGGATTTCTTTTGCAAACTAATTGAACAATGCTCATATCGTCATCAACTGTAGGAGGTGTCATTGTTTTGCGTTTTGCATCATAAATTTTGCTTGGAAAAGAAATATATATAATTTGACTTGGAAAAGAAATATATATAATTTTTACAAAAATTATGAAATATATATAATTTTGTTGGATAGTTTTTGTGTTTGGGTTAGATCTAAATTGAACCAATCAAAATAGTTGAGTTTTGGGTTGGATCATGGATTTTAATATTTGAACCGCTAATCCGTTGATCGTTAATTTGTATTAAAATATTATTATTATTAATATATGTAAGATATAATATATATTTAAATATTAAAAAAATTAAATACTATTGATTATTGATTATATAGACTTATCTATCTAAATTGAGTAAGCATTAATGCATCATTAGCCTTCAGGATCAAAGAGACAAGGATTTTATTGATTGAAGTCACATCAGATAGGTTTTCTAAAAATATTTTGAATCTATTTATAAAGAGTAGGCCTCCTAATATCTTATTAATTTTGATGGAAAAAAGTGTTTGAAACTCATTCTTACTATGTTTATTGAAATTCCTTATCTCGAATATGATATGCTTAATTTCTTATCCCATGGATAAATAAATAGATAGGAGTTAGTGGAGTGGAAAGGGGTGTGACAACATCACAAAAATTTCTTTTTAATAAATAATTTAACAAGAAATAGTTGTATTTGATTCATTTAATAAAAATTTTAGTTTATAGAAAATATTACTTTTTAATAAAGAATAGACAAAATTAAATATTTTGATTAGTTGAGCCAATGCAATCCAACTCAAACCATTTACAATCTAACTGATTTGGGTTGGATTTCATTTTTTTTCTTAAAAAACTCACTCAAACTAGCTAATTTATTCAAATTTGATTGAATTAAATCATGTATTTGACCAAATTTAATCAAAACCAACTTACTTACATTTACATCCTTAATTCGATGAATAATATAAAAATACAAACTTTTTGAGTCCAAAGAATCGTCATATATAGTACATTTTAAAGACATTACATATATTCTAGTTCTATAACAAAATAATGTTGTTTTGGTTTGTAGAGAAGATTCCTGTAAGTTTTCAAGGAGGAAGAGGAGAGAGAATGAAGAAATCAACTGAGTTGAAATAAATTTTATTATTTTACTAGGCGGTGTTCAAGTTCAAGGATGTGAAACGGCTGTGATGGATCTAACACATGCCTGGCCTGTTTATCCCATTCAAGTATGGGGTATGGACAAAAAAAGTTGCACTCATATTGACTGGTGCGATGATGAAGGAAGCTTTCTTATAAAGCATAATCAGAGAGTCTAGCTATGTGTTCCATCAATAACTCGAATACAAATATAAAGGTTAAAGAGTATATGAATATTTTAGTTTTTTTAATATAATATCACAATAATCTTTATTCGTTTATTATAAACCCCATTGTAGTTTTTAATTAATTAAATTTTTAGCCCCTTAATTTTTTTCAAATTGAAAATTTTAGTCCCTCAATTTTTTTATAACTTTTAGTCCTCTATTATTAGTTTTTCATTAGCACTTTTAGTTCTTTTAAATTTTGTTTGCTCATTTTTAATCCTTCATTTATTTTTATTGTTCAAATTTAATTTTTGTTAATTTGTTCATTTTTAATCTCTCATTTATTTTTATTTGGGAGTAATTTTGAGCAACAAAAATAAATGAGTAATTAAAAATGGACAAAATTTTCTAGAGGTACTTAAAAATGCTAATGAAAATTAAATCAACAGAGGACTAAAAGTTGTAAAGAAAATTTTGAAAGACTAAAATTGGAATCTAAAAAAATTAAGACTAAAAACTTAATTAACCTAAGAAAATATTTTTTAATCATAATCTCATCACAAAAATGAGCTATGGATGATCAAACTATAACAAACATTAAGTGCAAAAGTAAAACACTAAAATTAAAGAGCAAAAGAAATATAAATATATTTTTCATAGAATACACATGAGAGTAAGGTTTGATTAAGTCTAACCTCAACACTGGAGGGATTTAACTATTTATTTCCATAAGTAGCGGCACAAAACATGAAGAAAAAATATGTAGCAAGGAAAGCCTTTTACACTTAATGGAACAATGGATCTTGCAATAGGATCAAATCCTTTTAGCAATTGATGTGTAAAACATGAATACATAATGACAAGTGTATCCTATGCAGTAGTATTGAGGACTAAAATTCTAGATATCAAATCCAAATGACTAATTGTGTTTCCAAAATAATTTATTTTGTAACTAAGCAATTGAAGAAGGAATTTAAAATAAGATGTGATTGTTGAGCAATTATCTAATGCGAAAATTGAATCTAAACAAGTAAGACAATGTGAAAGATAAGATGAGATGAATATCCAGGGATTATGATTTCACACTAATAAATTCCCCTAATCCTAATTCTAACAAGATTCTTATGATTGTTAATTGTCGGTTTCCCAATTTCAATTATTAGCCGGTGGTCTAATAATGCTCTTTGTCCTAAACAACACTCAATTGACGGTTGACGTATTTATTTAAACCAAAGGATTAAGAA
The DNA here is from genome assembly GCA_007407185.1 of Glycine tomentella. Classification (NCBI taxonomy): domain Eukaryota; kingdom Viridiplantae; phylum Streptophyta; class Magnoliopsida; order Fabales; family Fabaceae; genus Glycine; species Glycine tomentella. The sequence continues at coordinate 761,313 of PYAF01004995.1, read as the reverse complement.
TAATGACAAGGGTGATTAATCAGTTTCCTAATCAATCTACCAGAGATTACACAACCAGTTTGGTCATGCAATTTGGTATAAAACACTCGCTTCCTAAATCTACCAATTACATGCAGATGATCACTACTATGCAATCGATTATGTATTAGAATGGTCGTTTCCAAATAGAAATTAAAAGCAAGGAAAAGAATCAATAAACTGAATAACATCGAGAATCTCATTAAAATCGAGAAAGAAGTTCAAGGTAGGTTACATCATAATCCCCAGACTAGGGAGACTAGTCACTCATAGCCATGAAAAAACTAGAAACCCTAGAAAGAAGTGTAGATATATCAAAAGGGTCAAAATCTGAATAAGGAACCTTCCCAATCATGATCTTTGTGCTTCCCTAGGGTTGGGGACTCTAACACAATGTTCTCACTTTCTTAGAATTCAAAAATAGTAAAAGAATAAAAGACTCATTCCTAAGGTCTAAAAAGAAACTATTTATAGCCTCATGTTATGGTACTACCAGTACACTTTAATCACAACCATAATCAACGATCACGGTCGTGATAACTCTTCGTACTCAATTCCATTCTTAGTTGTGATCAAAGGATCACAACTTGGATGGTCTTCACTATTTTCGACTTGGTCGTGATCAAACCATCATGGCCATGGTGACTTCCAGGCTGATCACGATCGTGATGAATAGATAGATTCTTCACTTTGTCATTTTGGCCTGTTTTGAGCTCTTTTTCTCACCAAATGCTCCCTGATCACCTGTTTAACCAATCTAACAAAAAATCGTGAGTTCTACCAACAAATTGTATCATAATTTCACACGATAGGCCTAGAACTACACATAAAAAAGGTGATCAAAATTCAATTTATCAACCTCCAGATGAGGATTGCTTGCCCTCAAACAATTGTTCTGATTCTTATCTCAAAATAAACAAATTTTCTCAAGGCAAATCACATGCAATAGAATGCTATGTACTATTTCATATGACCATACATCAAGTCACACAGAATAATTCAAGGAATTTACTATGCTTAATTGTTTTTGCAAAATAATCTCAATGAGCAGACATGTTCACTCTTCTCACCATTTCTCAATGGTAAAGTTGTATATCAAGAAACATTCAAATCACAATTCAACAAAATGTTCACAATTCTGTTAATCAATCAACTCAACTCTAATAGACACTAAAAAATTTCCAAACAAGGTTGAGGTAGTTTAGGTTGTAATAGGGCCAAACTTATAATGTAAGGTGGATGATGAAAGAAATAAACAACAAAAGGGGCATCAATAAAGATAGACAACAATTATTCAAGTTTAGGGGAACTTCTACCTTTTCAATTTCAACAAGGTTATTCATTTTGCATTTCATTTATTTTCCTCCTTCTCTCTCCTTTTTTAATCTTTTTCTTTGTAGACATTCACCTTTGTTTTCATTAATTAACCTTCTCTAGACATATTGCACTTTGGTCAATTTTCCTTTTTATTTGACTTTTGATCCCTTTTATTCTATTCATGAGAGAAGGAGTTTAGAATTCACTTTGCCATTGGCATAACTTGCATTGTCAGTATCAATTCCTTGTCCTTTTTTATCATGTCACACATCAATTTAATACAACACAAATCATGTATCAAAGAAAATGTTCAATCAGACTTAACTTGAACAATTAAAAATTATGAGAACACAAATTAAGCAGATGAAGATAGAACAAAATCTTCACTTTTTAATACTCAAAAAATTATGGAACAACTTTTTAATGTCTATCCTAATTGAAATATATTAGTCATTGTTGTGAAATTCGGTTCAACTTGACTGATCGGAAAGGTTCAATCGAGACATGATTGTCTAATCGGGTCAATTCCAATATTGGATGGTAACGTAATTGATTTGGGATGATCCGACCAAACTTGGCCGGTTAGGTCACTAGATTCCGGTTGGACCGATCCAACCTAGTCGATTTTACAATTTTTTTTTAAATTTTGTATTGTTTATAAAAAATTGAAATTTGAATTTTTAATTATTATTTTGAATTTTGGAGTATGAATAAATTTTTTTTTACTAAATTAATATTAGTGTATACTTATATATAATAGATATATATAATTTTTAATTTTTAATATATACAAAATCAAACTCGATTTACTAATCCAATGATTCATTATATCAATCGGATCAATCATCATGTCATGTTTCACAACTATGATAGTAGTAATCAACTCCAAAATGTTAAAGACAAATTAAAAAAATACAATAAATTTCTCTCTCCTTCGTAACACTCGAATTTCATTTCTCTCTCATCTATTCCTCACGTTTCCGGAAAGAACGTGAGCTTCACCGAAATTTTAAAAACAAACAAAAATAGTGTTTAAATCCAAAAAACAGTGCCAAATGCGTTGTTAAAAAACAAACAAGAAAATAGTGTTTAAATCTGAAGCATAGTCGCCGGAGGCTGCGTTCGATTTACTGTAATCGATGCCATATCCTTGTGAAATGTGTTGATACGTGATACGGAGAAGAGACCATGGATTTTTTTTGTTTTGTTTTTTTCGATTAATATCTAAAATTACTTTAATACCCTAAAATAAATAAATAAAAACAGAAATACAATAGTTTTCCTTTTTCCCCTAATTTTTTGTTGTAAAGTGTGAGTGTATATTAATAAATCACACACATATATATAGAAGAAATATTAATAACATATTTTTTATTATTAATTAAAATTTATTAAAAATTATAATTTTTTTAAGTCTCATTTCTTATTTATTAATTCCCTCTTTTTAATAAATTTCAAATAAGTCAGAAGAATATGCTGTTAATATTTTTTTATCTATCTAATAACATATTCTTCTATTATTTGAAACTTATTAAAAACGGGAATCAATAAATAAGAAATGAGACTAAAAAAAAAGAATCAAATGTATATATGACGTATCATATAAGAATGAAAATGATTAATCTCAATCATTAGATTAAATTTTTAAAATATTTGATTTGATTTTTTATAAATCTTATGATTAAATAAAGTTGTAATTTGAAATTTATATATTTTAATATTAATTTTTCATTTTAATTTAACGGTTAAAATTAATTATTCTTATTTTCACATAAGATTATCATTCTCATGTAATACATTTTATATATATAATGTAATTTTCTTAAGATTTAATTACATTACATCTAAAAAAATATAAATGGTTAGAAATAGAATAAAAAATAACTCTAAAAAATTATTCATAAAGTAAATGAATTCCTTCTTTCTCTCTCTATATATAACTCCACTTTTTTCTTGTTTTACACATTCTTCTCCCGTCCCCTCAACTCATGTATTCCTCCCCCAATCTCCTCCTCTTTCTCTCTCTCTAATAACTGTAAGAGACATGATATATCTTAGTGATGCATTGCATTTTATTCGTATTTTGTTTATAATTTTTAAAGATATTTAAGAATATTTTATTAAAAAGATAATTACTGTTATCTTTTTAATTTATTTCACTATTTACCCTTTTTTATCCTTTGCAGGAAAGAAAATTTTCGTGTTGGAGCAAAAAGGGACTTGATTGGATTAATTAAGGAAAAGAATCAAATGATTGAAGAATGAGTTGAAAATCGCGCAACATTTAATGGAGCATCTAGAAAATAATTAGCATATTTGGTTTTTATTAATATTTAATTAATTAGAATAATTTTAATTCTATTTTGTATTTTGGGCATTCTTTAACACCATTTTTATTTTTATTATGTTTTAGGTCTACTCTAGATATCCTACTTATAAAGAGGATTTAAAAATTCTAGGAGATTTTTATCATTCTAGTCTCTCTTGTGATGATTTAGGGTTTTTGTTTCTTTGTTTATGTACTCCCATGACTAATCAGAGTTAAACTTTTCTTTTAGTTAAATGGTAAAATTAAAGTTATGTTTCTTCAAGGATTGTGAAGTTTAAATGTTTTCTATCTCTTTCTCTTTTTATGTATTTATATTTCTATCGTTCTTCACATCAAACATTATTCGATCTATTAATTGTGCAAGTGACCAATTGTTCAATTTATGAAATTTAGTGTGAAGAACAAAAGAGATGGAAGTTTTTTAGACCTCATAATCCTTGAGAAATCATAGCCTTTTGCTTTGATTATCCTTGAACTAGAAAGAATTTTTTTTAACACCTCATGCATGAAAGTCATGGGAGCACATGCGAGAGCAAAGAAAAGAAAGGAAAATGTAAAAAATCCTAGTCGTCACAAGGATGACTAAAGTGACAAAAATCTCTTATTTTTAAATCCTTATTATTAGTAGGTTCCTAAAGTGAACTTAAAACAAAACAAAAGAAAAAATAACGGTTTAAAGAAGACCCAAAAGACAAAATTCAACTAAAGTTATCCTAATTAAAATCGAAATATAAAATAAAATAAGATTAAAAAATGTTAAATATTTTCTTGATATTCCATTATGTTTTGCGATTCTAAACTCATTCTTATTTTAATTTCTTGATTCTTTTCCTTAATTAATCCAATCAACTCTTGCTCCAATAGTCCAACACGAATTTTTCATTTTCATGCAAAATAATTTATAAATAATGAAATAAATTAAAAAGATAAAAATAATTAATTTTATAAGATTTTTTAAAATGTTCTAGAACTAATTATAAAAAAAATCCTAAAGGAATATAAAAAAAAATTGTTAGTAAACTACGATTTGCATCGATCACTTACATAACTTTGGAGGCGTTTTTTAATAGAAAAATTATAATATATAATAGAACAGTCTTTTGTTATTATCAAAATTGAAATATCTGAGATTCAATTGAAATTTAAACCCAATAATTAAAAGGCGGATGTTTGGAGTGTTGACAAAACATAAAAGAAGTCAATTACCAAGAGGTTTTAGCTCAATTAATATTGATTGAGCCTGAGAAATCTCTAGTACCTTGTTTTTATTCCTGTTGGGCCAGCTTGTGAAGCCCAAAAGCCATACGGTTACTTTCTTTAGTGATGCTGTGCGTTTTGCTTTTATAACCTAGCATATATATATTGCTTTTATATTCACAAAACTGCAGCACCTTTTCTTATTTGCCTTTTACGCTTCCAATTTGTGTAGTGACTCCAGAAGCTTCACTTTTTCATTCTTTTCATCTCTCTTGTTTTCTCTTTAACCTAGCTCTGCTAGGGTTTGCATTTTCTGCATAAACCTTGAGTTTTGGTTGCTGTTTTGAGTTAGAGTGATGATGTAGCAGTGTGAGTTTCTTGTGTTCTTCGTTCTTGCTGTTTGGTGTTGCAGGTATGGTTCTTTCTCTCTAGGGTTTGTGTTCTTGAGGCTTTTCTCTGTAAGGAACTGGTTGAGAGAAGAGTAGAAGGTTGGGTAATGTCTGGTCTTGACATTGGTGAAGAGT
>PYAF01004995.1:706350-751278 GCA_007407185.1 Glycine tomentella | reverse complement strand
TTGAGAGAAGAGTAGAAGGTTGGGTAATGTCTGGTCTTGACATTGGTGAAGAGTAGTTATCTCTTGTAATCTGTAACCTTCGTTATTTCTTGTTTACCTGTGATATTGATGCCTGTTCTTGTTGTAAGTTTGGTTGTGTAAGCAAGAGGAACACTGTTGTAATATTCTTGTAATATTGTTGTGAGTAATAAAAGGGTCTACATGTTCTTTGCCCTTGGATGTAGGTAACAAGGATTTATCCTAGTTGCTGAACCAAGTAAAATCTGTGTGTTTTTTGTTTCTCTTTAATTTCTGCTTCCACGTTAATTTTCGGTTTATGATTTTGCGCTTGAAAAACTCTAACAATTCCTATAGATAAAAACGAAACATAAAAAATTACTAAATTTGAGGTTATTTGGGTTCTATAATCATTTTGTTTATAGCATTAGAAAATAAGGTTACATATGTAGTATTTTTTTTTCTTCAAAAAATTTGTATTACCATCAGACAGTTGTGAGATGGAATCTGTATATATTTTCTTCTTTTTTAGTTGTTTTATACACAACATGTTTCCAACAATTTTGAATTGTAATCCTCAACTTTAACCTATGATCACGACGTGAGCTGCTGGGAGTAACTTCTAATATTACCTATGTAAATCACGAAAGAAAAGATACTTTTTTGTTATGCATGCAGCAGTGGCGATGTTTACCTTTCGTTTTTTAATTTGTTCCTCTTCTTTTCATTTTTCGTTTCAGGTAAACATCTAAGGATAGGATCCTTCTCGGAAGCTGGTGAAAGTTCTCTTTTTGAAAGGAAAAGTTCCCCCTTTAAATTTTCTTCTTGTATTTCTGAGAAAGATATGATGAATCATATGCATGTATGGCCCCGCCGCGGGTAACATTTTCACTTTTTTAAGAATGAGACTTACCCCACCAAACCAGAGCATTCATCCAACAAATCGATGCAATTAATTAAGCAGTCAAAACATGATCCTATCAAAAGCCTTAATCATGCATAATACTACTTTCTTTTCAATTAATTATGTGTCGCCACCCCATACGCCAATTTATCAAGTGACAGAATATCAGTTTAATTAATTTCTGTACTGATCAATATAATAGGGTTATTTAACTTCGAATAAAATTGGAGTTAAATAATCCTATTCAAAAAATTTGGGATTAAGTTAGACAATCCCATATAAAATGCGAAGATTTTATTTTACTCTTTTTTTATAAAAAAAATCACAAGTAATTTTCACAAAAAGATAATTTTATTTGAATTATTACTATTAAATATTAAATATGAATATTTTTTCATGAAGAATTAAATCCTTTTATTTTAATTATTCTATAAAAAATAATAGTGTTTATCATTTTATTTGAGTGGTATTTCTGTTAGATATAATTCTCTTTGGTGAAGAATTTTGATTAGGAATGACTATGTTTGATAAAATTAGTTGTTAAAGTAATTAAAAAGTGTAAAATAATAAATAAATAAATAAAATTATGATTTATTTTAAAAAAATAATAAAAAATTTAATAAATATATTAAAAATAAAAAAGATAAAATATAAAAATTAGAAGTTAATATTTTAAAAAATATGATGTTTTTTAAAACGTTAGAAGCTAAAAAAAATATATCTACCAATGGTTTAATAAGTTTTTTAACAAAAAATTTTTTAGAAACTAATTAAAATGTATTTGCCAAACATTAAAAAAAACTTAGGAGCTAGATATTTTATTAATTTAACACGAATGTTATATTAACCGAGTGATATGTTGTCGTTAGAAGTAAACAAAATATATAGTGAATTATTCTATAGAAAGATACTGAACAGAAGCTTTCACATAATGACGCATCTCCTGCAATAATTTTCTTCTTTCCGTTTGAGTCTCTGTACAAACAATAACTACAAATTAAAGTAGTTCCCCAAATCAAAGAGGAAGGAAAATTCTAAATAAATGCGTAGAAGTTTAGACAAAATGCCAAACATTGAATAATGATGCCAACTGGTTTGGACTTTAATAACCTTATTATCAGCTGAGATCATTGACATATATGTGATTTACACATGCATGTCATTCTGAAAGTAGAATAACAAGCTATACTTGCCCATTAAGTATAGTCATATCAAGATAGAGACAGATCACATATAATGTAGTGACATTCTCATTTAGATTTTATCTATCTAGCTAGCTAAAGAATAACTAAACTACTGTTTGGGTTTGATTAGTTTTTTTGACAATTGATCCTGTTTGGGTTAATTTATATATGATTTAATTTACTGCCAAACGGAAAGAGAAACATAAGAATAAGGATGTCTATGATCCTATATATGATGCTTTTCAAGGTTGGAAGTACTTCTCAAAGGTTGTTCGTGTGGGTTGTGCTCATGAGTGCCCTTGCCTGCGGCTTTCTTTAACTTTTGTTTGTTTATCTCAAATAGGATCTTCATCAGCAACTAGACCTAATTGATCACACCCCCATGTTCCAAATAAAATAAAATAAAAAGATATAATTTACACCTATCTGATTCGATGGGCATGAACGTCAAATGCAACCTTTAATCACTCCAAACCTTGAGAGAAAAGGAAAAGGAATCTGCTCTCAAAAATCTCACACACACATATATGGTGACTATTGCTTGTGTGTGTTTTGTCGAAGCATGGTCTCTTACTTCTGCTTGAAGTTTTTTCTACATATTCCCCAAACAAAAAATGCCCTATACCCACAACTTGGGGAATCGCCTAGCATCAAATAGAAAAGAAAATAATAAAGCAGCCAAGCATTTGTCATTTGGGTAACGATAATTGAGAAAATAAATAAAAAAGAATGGAAATAAAAAAGGAAACTTAGTTCTCTAGGGTACAATCCAAAAGAAAGATTTTTGGTGTTTCCTTTTGTGTTTTGTATATATATTTAAATAAATTCATTTTTAATTTTTATATATTATATAGAAGTAAATATATATTTTTTCCTTTCAAAGTTATCGTGATTATGGGTCAAAATTATTTTTGCCTTTTTCCCTTTTCCTTTTATTGATTTGGGCCTCACTAACAAAGTTGTCTCATCTAAAAGTACCTCAAATTAGCCTTCTTAGAGTGGTCCATTTATTTAAAGGATCATATATTTTGTTCCTACCCAAAGGCATGGTAATCATCATTTCAATTAAAAACAAATATAATTCACAAAACATGCAGATATAGTTTTTGTGGATTATGACGTTCATGCATTGCCTTTTGATCTCATTCTGATTGGTTGCATATTTAAAGGAATCAATAAGGTAAAGTTACTTAATTAGTCTTTTTTTTTTCTTTTACAAAAAAGAGTTCATTGTTGTACGTAATACACATTTTGCAGTATGTTAACCCGAAGTTTTTCCATCCCTACTGTCATATCTGCTTTAAGAAGTGTTTCTAATAGTTTTTTTTAACAAGTGATTTTGAAGTTATATTTAAATAAATAAATAAAATTCATTGATAAAATTCATTATATAAATTTTCGTATAGTAAATATTTAGTTAAATTATTTATCCCATCCTGCCTTTATATGTGTCATTGATATTTCTTATGAACAAAATTTTATCATTAATAGAGTACAAGGAATATATACTCTATCTCTTCTACATATCACTAACAAGAAGCATCATTAAGAACAATATTGTATATAAATAAAAAGATCATCATTTCATCAATATGAAAAAGAAAACAAATTCCTTTAATTCCTTCTATCTCTCTAGAAAATAAACTACATGGCAAATAATATATAAGACCCACGATATTTCTGACCCAAAATCAAGCTCTTATCTTGAAAATAATGATCATTACTTCACAAACACTAACCGGAAGAACTATAGAAGTTGCAAGCTCTTATCTTGAAAATAATGATCACTGCTTCACAACCACTAACTGGAAGAACTATAGAAGTTGCAAATCAAACATTATATCACACTACTCCCCTCTTTCTTTACACACACTTGAAATTAATGAAAACATTCATTAGATATATGTTTATTCTAACGTGTTGATTGGAGCGGAAAAGTTCAAACTCCTCAAGTAGGAATGGACCTACAAAAGTAAAGTTTTATTGTATATAATCATCTTATACTATTCAAACAAAAAAAACCTCTTGTAAAAGTATACCAGTAGTATTTTAAAAAAAGTCAAAGATACATGCCAGTTATGTACAGTAAAGTTTTGTTTTGGTTTTTGATCTGTATGTTTCCTATCCTGCAATTATGTTTAGATTTTTTTTTTGGTGAATTTAAATGATGATTAGATTGATAAAAAAAATAACAGAGCGGAAGGAATGAAATAGAATTATACTAAGTTCAATTAATTAAGTAGTTTATAAACATATTGAATTGTAACCAATGAAATACATTTTATTTCATTTTAATTATCTAATAATATTTTTTCCCCTCCCCTTCCAACCTGGAATGGGGTATTTAAATAATAGCGTGGTATTGTTCCTTTCCTTTTTACTCTCAAACATGTTGTTCCATCGCATTTTATTTTACTCAAGATTTGACCTTAGTATATTGCACTATATGTTGCATATGAAAAATATTATTGCAAAGGGTATCACCTTTGACACCTAGCCATATTGCGAGAGATTATTAATATCATCTTTATCGGCTGAAAAGATTGTGAGAAGCTAAAAAAAAACATGTCTGCAGCAATTACTTTGTTTTTCAGTGGATGCAAATCTATCTAATTCGACAAACTAGGGTGCCGTATGTATATGCTTGCACCTAAAAATTTGAAAACATTGTCCTTTAAGAATAAAATACGGTATATAGTTATCTTGTAATTTTTTCATTATGGGACGTGATAAATAATAATAACAATAATAATAATAATAATAATAATAATAATAATAATAATAATAATAATAATTAATATAATGAGATAATCGTTCTTTTAGAAAATATTTTCTTTCTAGTGTAAGTGCAAAATTCAAAAGGAATAATGTTAATTAATTTTTTTTTTGCTGAATGAATAATGTTAATTAATAAAACCTCATAGTTAGACACTACTATTTTATTTTTTTATTTAAAATATAGTACTATTTCATTTTTATTAGCGCCAAATGCTTCTATCTAAAGCTTGAATTACTCACTTATGCATGTATACAAGAACCGTACCATCAGTCGCTCTTCTTAGGTGGGGATTTTTCTATGCTCTTATGAAAGGGAAAATTCCGCGTCTCCATTAGAGTTAGAGCAACTTATATATATATATATATATATATATATAGTTATTCGAGCCAAGGGAGACAAAGATGTCCCTACTGTATTGGAATATGAATGCAAAAGGAGAATACACCATATAACATATCCTTGCGTGTTGGGTTGTTTGGTCTCCTTTACATGGTCATGGCACGGTATATCATGGCGAGCTGCAAAACTAGCTCCCAACACTGTTCACATTAAATCAATTATTAATTTTAATATTTTATTTGTAGAAGAGATGTGATGAACAATTCAAATATTTCCATACTTTTTTCTCATTCTTCTTCATTTTTATTATTCTTTCGTCCCCTTTATATCTTTCCTATCAGTTTATCATGTTTTTTTTTTATATTTATAGAATCACTCATGGCTTTTATTAATTAATTACTTCTCTTTATTCTCTTCCTCTATCTCTCTCTTATTCAACTAGGTGTATAATATATACCTCAAATTTGTATAAAAACAAATAATTTTCCTAATTATTTCATTCATTTTAAATTTTTATTTTTTATGGTAATGCACGCCAATTAAAAGTATTTAGTTAATGTACAACAATATCATCCTTTAACTAAAATATCCTTATTAATTAATTAGTTGTAGTAAAGAGAAAAATGAATTATTAATAAAAAGAGATCATAAGTGACAAAGAGAGGCAATCCGAGACACATAATCATTGAAAATATGGTTGGCATATTATTTTTGTTTACTAAATTTTAAATTTCTAAAAGTAGAAGTTTTTGTTTTTTTTTTTTAAATGAATGAAAGTCTGAAGCAACAATGATTTTAAATATAAAAAGTAACTAAAGAAAACATTATAGATATATGGATACAGTGCATGTAAATTGACACATAAGGTCCAATAGTTGTTCTTTTTATCTAAAATATTAAATGATGCATGTACATGCATGGATTTATACATACGTTACGTACTTATTATCTATTTCAGCTCTTTAGTATCAACATTTTAACTATTCTACGTTCTTTTCAAAAAAAAAAAAAAATTGACGTCATGATTATTGTCGATCGCTCGTTTGTGACCTTGTTTCGTAATCACACTGCAGGGCATATTGGGGGGGTATGGGTGGTTTTAGGATAGGGACTTCCCATAAAAGCACAAATGCCAGGCAAAAAAGATGATTGTGAGAGACACACACCACACTCTAGAGAGAGAAAGAGATATCATCTGATGGAGCTAGGAGAGTCTCAACAGGTCAATATAGTGGTAGGGTTGGTCTCCACAACAAAAGGGTGGGAAATTGATGGTCAATAAATGCTTTAATTACAGTTTGCTGTTGAGTTCATCTATTCCCTGCATTTCTTACCCTCACAAAAGAGTTAGTAACACCACATGCTTGTCGTCTAACATGGGACAGTGGGTTAGTTTTGAGAAATAATTCTTCAATATACTCAAAATGTATATTCACAAAAAAAGTATCTAGTCTAATTAATATAGGAGCTAATCTCATAAATATATACATCAATTTATAATTGCAATAAATAAAATAAAATCATATTAGACATACTTTGGTACAATACTAACATTTTTATCGTATTAAAACAGCATTTCATCTCAATCATTGCTACATATTTTATTTACAAAACAAATTATATATTTTGATTAAGACAAGTTTTGTACTACTTAAGAATCGAAACAAATTTACATTTTTACAAAAAAATATGAGGAATACCTTGCATAAAAGTGCATTTTGGACCATATAATAAATAGTTATATACCAGCAAATGCTTGAATTGATTATAGTAGAATTGTTTCATCTTAATCATGATGTTAAATATTCGATAAAAATTATTGTTTATAATAACTATATAGATCATTTAATAAAATATTAAAAATATATTAATAACATTCATTCATATTTGATGAAATTTTTTTAAATATTGTAAAAAAAAATTAATAACTTTTTACTAAGTATGATAAAAAAAAGTTGTTAAAAACAAATGTAACTTTATCCAATTTGATTATAGACTTGTTTTCTATAAAGAATACATATGTCCTCTTAAAAAAAAATAGTTTTGTTAGAAAGAGAAAGACAAAAACAATAAATAGCATCTTAATTAACCGTACGACCCAATAATTATAGTTTTTCTTCTCTAACATAACAATGTTCTGTGTCTCAAGCAAAGAGAGGATCCGTATCGAACGAAATTAATATTAAGGCCATTCGTTGCTTTGAAGACAGAACAGAAGGTAAACATAGTTCGATCGATCAGGTAATGAAAGAAGCAACCATGCAGCTAGCGCAGAAGAGATGTTTTATTTTATTTCACATTGCTGCTGTGAATGAATTGTACATCACGGTATACATGTACGTACCATGTGGATTGAAGACTACACCTGAATTAGAGCAGAGAAAAAGAGGTCAACATTTGCTGAAAGGTCGTTTCGGTGTACAGTTTGTTAATTTATCCATCAGATGGAAGAGAGGTGTGTGTATATGCACTGTAGGGGGCATCAGTATATGTTGCCAATCAGCCCAACCAGCACAAGTTGGGTTCCACACTCTTGCAGTTTTCATCTCTCTTTCTCTCTCTAACCAATGCTGCAAATGAGATCCACTTCATTTCATTCCAGTACTACTACACCCTCATACTACTACCTTGCAAACTTCACTGGACCATTATGATATCACCCATCCTACCTATATATCTTCTGATATATCCTTTCTTTATAATGATATGTATTTTTCCTCTTAAAAAGCTAATCATTTGCTTTGAATTTTCCAAGCAATCTATCTAGGGTGAATCTCAAATGGTATATGTTCCATCTATCAACAAACATGTACACATATCTTCTCCACTACCAAAGCAAACAAAAATAAAATAAAAAGGGCATCATGTTAATTATCACCACCCCAACAAAAAGCTGACGTATATTTCAGTTTCACAGCGTGAAAAGGCTATCTAATTACCTAATACAATTATCCATAACATATACTCTCTCATCGTTTCCTTGGGGAAAATAGCGGTTAAACCCTCACCCTTTTATTTGCTTTCCACTCATAAGCTACCTTCACTTTATTTGTCTTTCCCGCAGACAAATTTTGGAGTAATTATATTGGGGAATACGTACCCGGCCAAGACCATCTTGAGAGAAGAAAGCAAGTTATCGATGCCACAATACCTGTCAAATGCCCCACAGGTATATTTTGTTCATGCACATGCATCATGTCCCCCAAAGTTTAATTTGAAGGGGCTTATATATATAGGTTTGTATTTGAGAAAGAGAGGGAAAAAGGAGAGGCTTTTTCTTCATCTTGACCACTTTTCCAATGGATTACGGTTACGGTCATGGTTGGGTAGTGATTATTAAAATTGCAAAAAATTGCCAGTAAATGTTACCAATGTAGCCGCAATTATAATTGTGATATTATTTTAGAGATTTAAAAAATTGTGAATAGATCATAATTTAAAACAATAGATGAATAATAAATTGAAAAAAAATAATAATACAGTGTACAATAATGCACCTTGTATACCTACAGAATATATAATACAATATGTACAACTACGATATAAAGAAAATACACGGTAATTAATATCTAGTGACTCTAGCTGTTGATAGATCGGCAAAATGAACCCACACTGTATAAAAAAAACATGAAATAAATTAATTTAAATAGAGCTTTTGAGGCGCTACTTTATCATTAGGCCAATGAGCCTAAGCTATGCTTTTGCTAAAGATAGAAATCAAATAAGAATAATACTAAGCATCTTAAGAAGCTAGAGAAGAGAAAGATGTCTTATACACGAGAACAAATTCAAAAGAAGTTGGATATATATATATATATATATATATATATATATATATATATATATAGCTTTACCAGCTATGTGTTCAGTATCCAGTCTCTCCTAGTCCTAGCTAATATTGCCAACAGAAGAAAGAAAAAAATAAAATTAAACATTGGCTTTCCATTAAACTTGGTGCTTATATATAGTGCTGAAATAGCTAGCTACGAAGCCAAATTAAGCTTTATATATATTCATCCCCAATCATTCCACAAAATAACTAGGATAATTCACATTTATAATTAAAACCCATGCAGTATCATTCATTAGTCACTGGGTAGAATCATCATTATCTTGCTCTACTTCGGAAGCTGGCTCATCTTCTTCTTCGAATCCATCGATGCCATAAGCTGCATGGCCACTCCCAAAGGCTTTAATGTGGTCTTTAAGGGACCTCTTGTGCTTGAAATCGGAGCCACAAATACAGTACCAAAGCTTGCCACAGTTCTTCTCATGAGTTCTCCAATCTCCCCTCACAGCAAAGGCCTTGCCGCATTTCCTGCACATGAAGGGCTTGATCCCATGCTTCCTCTTGTAATGCGTTTGGAGTGTTCTAAAGTCTTTGAGAGGCTTTGCTCTTGGATGGTCAATGTTGTTTCTGCACCCTGGGGCGCAACAATAGCAAGGAAGCCTCAACATGCCTGTTGGTTGGGTTCCCCTCAGAGATTCAGGTCCTTTTCTGTACTGTGATCCATGCCCCCACATATGCATCTGAAACCCCCCAACCCAAAAAAAAATTAAATAAAATTATGGACACCCAATAAAAATTAAAGGTTCCGTTAAAGCAAACAAATTAAGTTATTATAAGTTTGACTTGACATGAAAGAAGAAGAGACGAGAATGAAAGAAGAATAGACAAGATGAGAAATCGTGAGTTTAAAACTTAAAAAATTGACAACTAAAATTTGCTGCAAAAAAATAAAAAAGCATTAAACACAAGCTTGAAAAAAAATTAGCTAGCTTCACCTAATTAATCTCAAGGACTTGTATCATACTGAATTTGTAGCATAATAATAAGATATAGCATTAAGGTGATAAAGTTTAATTTGGAGAATAGGATTTTTTTTTTTTTCAAATTAAAGAAGACTACATATTTATGAATCATGAAGAATTCATGCTGGAGCTGACATTTATATACTTAGCACGACCTTTCCAAGGAACACAAAAAGGCCATCTTCGTAAAGAGAAAATTTAATAAAATTTAGAGGAGTGGTGGTTCTTTCATAGTTTTGTTTGCAATGGAAAACTAAGGAGGACAAACGAAAAAGAGGAAAGAGAGGAGTAGAAGTAGGCTAGCTATGTCCCATGTATGGGGACTTTCAGGACCAAAGAAAGGACCACAAAGAGAAACGAAATTGGCGTAATTATCTGAGCGATCTGGAAGAAGCACTGCGAGATTTTCAGTTCCTACCAAAATATATAAGGAGCACAGACTTCAATGTACTGAAGACACAAGGAACATAGCTTGAGTTGTTTAATCAACGAAAAGGAAAGGTAGTAAGGTACTGATCCCAGTCTCTGTCTGAATCAGGAAACCAGTTGTTCATTATTTAACCAAATTATATGTATCCACTCGCTTCACCATGCAAAAAAAACAACCCAAATTAAACATTTTAAAAAAAATCAAATAAAATTGTGATTGGAGGAGAAGAATATCATCATTTATAACCCTGGACAAAGGGGTAAACTAAATTATAAATAGAAAAAGAAAAGAAAAGAAAAGAGGGGAAAGGAAAAGCAGAAGACAAGAAGTAGCATAGATTACTAGCCAAGCTTTCCCTCTTTCCATCGAAGCATCAAGGAACCGTTAGCGGTTCAAATCAAGGAAAGAAAGTTATAGACAGAAAGGGATAAGCAGAAACAAAGCAAAAATTCTTTTATTTTCTTCTTTTGGGACCTTGAATCAGAAAGGAAGTAGTGGAAAACGAGCTTATGAAAAAAAAAAAGTAGGGGAAGAAGAAAGGGATACAAGAATTAGGAAGGGTGATAGTGGTGTATCAAGATTTAGAAAAAAATCTACAACCACAATATCAAAAAGATTTTTGTAGTGTCGGTGACCGCAACTAAGGTTGCATTTGTCGTATCTTTCTGTAATTTCTCATAATATCAAAGAACGCGATGAAATTGAGACTGTCGTCACAATTTAAAACCTTGTGTGATAGATACTCTATGGTGTGTGTAATATATATATATATATATATGTGTGTGTGTGTGTGTGTGTGTGTGTGTGTGTGTATGTATATATGTATACCTGCATGTTGTTGTATCTGTTGAAAGTTTTGCAGCAAACAGGGCAAGAGAACTGGGTAGGACCAATGAGAATCTGGGAAGGGGTAGGGATCCAGTACTGGCCCTTGTTGAGTCTGAAGCTGCCAGCAGAAGAATGATCCTCAGCAGCGCCATCTCCATGTTGGTCTTTGTCAGTGATCTCAGAGGAAGAAGAGAGGACAGAAGCCATCTCAGCAGCACTAGGGCTTGGCAACCCTATGTGGAGTGCAACAGTGACAGTAGTAGTGCCATCTTCATCATCTTCTTCCTCTTTAAGGTGGATCCTTTCTTCCACATCCATGGCTGCTCCAGTGCAATTAGAGAGGTCCTCTTCCTCCTCCTCTTGCTTTGTGGGACTCAGCCTCAAGAGGGGTAGTTCTTCTCTCAAAGGAGGTGAAGGTGGCAAAGAAGAAAAAGTAGTAGTAGTTTGGTGGTAGTGGAAAAAGGTGGTGGTGGTGTCGTTGGTTTTGGTGTGGTTGATGAAGTTCTGGTGGTGTTGTGGAGAAGGGTTTGAAGAAGGGAAATATTGGTTGTGGTTGAAACGGAAGAAGGGTGAGGAAGAAGAGAAGAAATTGGAGTAGGGGTCAGCCATGGGTGGAAAAAGAAAGAAAGAAAGGTGTGTGTGTTTGAGGAGAGAGTGGGAACAGTTTATGGCTAGTTGCCTTTGCTTTTATAGAGAGATAGAGAGAGTACAAGATAGCTGAAGGGAGTGAACGGTGGAGAGAGAGAGAGAATGTGAAAGAGATTGCGGTATCAGACATGAGGAAAGTGGGAGAGGAAAATAGATGACAGTAATAATAGTTGGGTTTAATGTGTATACATCCATGTTATAAAATAATTTTATAATAGTATTTAAATATAAATTATTATTTAAATTATTTTAAGATAATTATTTTAAAATTAATAAATCTAGATTATAATTAAATAATTGTGTAAATTTAACACTATTAGTACATTTTTTTTCTCATAATAGTTTATGAAAGAAAAGAACACTGTCGTTTTAATTAAACTTTGAATTTGATAAAAATAAAAAGAATTTAATCACGTAAAAGTATGCATGTAGGAATCTAATGGGCATTTTCACACAAAAACAGAAAATACAGAATACGTAAAGTTCTGTAGAACGCCATTACCGTTAGTTTACGGTTAAAGGCTACCATACTAATACGTAAATTTAGTAATACCCATACTATATGTTATTCAATTAATTTTTCATTAGTTTCATTGCCAAAAGTCAGCGATCTCCCTCACGACTGGCGAATTGCCCCTTCGAATCACTTATTCAATACATGAAGTGCTTATTTTGTCCAAAAGTAAATAAATAGAAGTGCTTATTAGTAGGTTGAAAATTAGGTTTTTTTTAATATATTTTGTTTTAAAATTATTCTAAGCTGGCTTTTTTCTTTTTTCTTTTTAGAATATCTTCTAACCAAATAAGTAAAGAAATTAATCTCTTGAAATATAATCAAACTTTAAAATAATTTTTTTTAATAATACTTTTTATACACGTCAATTTTGAAATGAAGTTTAGGATTATATATACATCTGAATGTGTAGATTAACTCCTTTTTTTTTATTATTATTGTTGAGGGCATATGTAGATGAAAGGCAACTAGCCATGACACAACAACAGTGTAGATAAAAGTTAAAATTATAAAAGAATCTAAATCTATAGAAGTGGTGCATAATTAGTCGTAAAAAAATTAAAAGACAGAATATATTTTTCTAAAAAAAACTTTAACTTTGAGTAAGGAAAAAAGTTGGATATTAAGTTAAATGATTGAATTTGTCTACTTAATACAAAGTTTAGCTTCTACCTTCGTTTTGTCTCCCCCAACCATGATTACATACAGCTTCACGAGCTAACCAAATATGACTTTTGTCTAGCTACTACTTCCTTTTTTTTTTGTCCAGCCATCGCATACTTCCATGAAAGATTTCCGATAATATATATATATATATATATATATATATATATATATATATATATATATATTATGAGTTTATATTAATAATACGATAATAAATTGTTAATAGACAATTTTAATAATATAAAAAGTGATATTATTAGTAATTAAAATATCAATATAAGACACTATTATTAGTATAAAATCACATTATATATATTGATAATTTAATTATTTTAGACAATTATGCTAGTAAAGACAATACTAAATGTTTCATACAATTCAATTAACTGAATTAACCTATTTTTATTTAAATCTAACTTATATTTCCATTATATGTTTTTACTTGACCTTTCAAATAAAAAAAAAAGATTGATTAATTGGTAAACTTAATTGTGGTTTATGAATTTTCCAAAACTTCTCTAAAAAAATCCAAAAACTTTCTTTAGAGTATGTTTGGATGGAGTATTTTAAAATTTCAGAAAATTTAAAATTCAGGGAAATTAAAATGCATCAATTAAAATTTTTGTATTTTCAAAATTTTGTATTTGGATAAAGAAATTGAATTTCTTCATTTTTAAAATTTTGAACCTCATTCACGAAAAAAACACGTAAGATGGGTGGTGTCGTGAGAGTAGCGGAGGTCGGAGTACTTCGATGATTGAGACGGAGCAAAAAATTGTGCATTTAGAGCTTCTAAAAAAGAAGATAATTTCAATTTCTCACCCCTTAGAGGGAAATTCAAATTTCACATTTTTAGTTGTTTAAAATTTTGTTTTAAAATTCCATAAATTTAAATTCCTCATATAAAAGTATCCAAATAGTGAATTTTAAATTGAAGAATTTTAAATCCCCTAATAAATTACTTTCCCCAATTAAAATTTTCTATTCAAATACACTCTTAGATCAATCGACTAGCCTTTATAATTACTTTCTTGAAGAGGTTTATAAACCAAATGCTATTACTAACCTCCAAGACGCATAAAGAAAACTAATAGTAGAAGTTTTTTGGGTTAATTAAGTTTTTAATCTCTCAAGATTTTTAGTTTCCAATTTTTACTTCTTCAAATTTTTTTATAACAACTTTTAGTTTTTTATTATTTTTTGTCGACACTTTTAGTCCTTCATCTATTTTTATTGTTCAAAACTATTTTCAAATATAAAATAAATGAGGCACCAAAAATTAACAAAACATGAACTAATTTTAAGAAATAAAAATAAACAACGAACTAAAGATGAGTAGAAAAATTTAAAGAAACTAAAAATATTCACAAAAATTTTAACGAAGAACTCAAAATTACCCAAAAAAACTTGAAAGACCAAAAATTAAAATTTTATAAATTTGAGGGACTAAAAACCTAATTTACTCAACTTTTTCTTTTCTTTTCATCACTTGTCAGGGAGGAGAGGTTATAGAAACTTTAATCCATCTTTGAACGTTGAAGACTTATAAAAGTTGAAACTTTTAAGTGCAAACTTTTAATTTAAGGCCGTTACAATTTTGTGTATTCAATTTATAGCAAAAAATAGTAACTAATAATTAAATGAGATGGTGCAGATATAAGAATAAGAGGTTGTTTAGGTAGTTATGAAAAAAGAGAAACAGAGAAGGATCAGGACTTTGATTAACATACTAACGGTTAACATTTGCTGATAAAACAAATAACTAAAGGAAAATAATTTTTATTCTATAATTTATTCTCTATCTTCAATATTTTCTTTTTATTACGTCTCTATCTTTATGTATGAAAATACAGTATATATATACACACTTATATACCTCTAAGCATCCATTCAGTCAAAGCATTTGTTTAATTTCAACAACGATTAATTGGAGTGAAAGTAAATTATAAATTCAAAACAAATTTTATCTATAAATTTAAGTATTTGCATTTAGGATCCGAAACTTTAACGAGAATTATATCTATCAAACTGTGCCACTCTAATTTTAAGAATTAATTATTTTTCATAACTTATTTTTAAAAAAATCAATTTTATATTAAAATTTCCTTTTTCCCCTCAAATATCATTTTTAATTAATTTTAATTTTTAATACATTAAGCTTTTCTTCTTCTGTCAAATTTTAGTTACTCATCATCAAATATTTTTTCTTTATATATATATATATATATATATAATAAGAACATATTATATACAAATATTAGATATATCTAAAATAAGGATATAGAAATTATGAATGTATGAGAAATAATCTTGATTATCCAAAAATTAAGTTGTTTTCCTATGTTGATATTGTTTCTCTTTCTCCTAAATGTCATCCATTTTATATATATGATTCACTATTGAAATTTGAGAATATATATATATGAGGATGGATTAAATTACTCTAAGAATAATTTTAAAAGAGTTAATTTTTATTTTAATCATTAATTTCCTTGAAATCTAATAGTTAAAATTAACAACACATTACAATTATTAGATTTCAAAAAAATCAATAACAAGTAAAAAATAATTATTAAAAAATTATTGTTCGAGTAAGTTAATCCTTCATTATATAAATACAGTGTGTGAGAGAGAGAATTGATCTAATTAATGAGAATATTAATTAATGTGAGAAATAAAAATTAACTATAAATGTAGGTTATTAAATCATATTTAAATGATTAAATATTTTAAAAATATACAACTTTTTTAAATGGTCAGTGACTCCAACAAGAGATCAAGAAACTTGTCTTGACACATATGGGTGAGCATGGCTTATTAATTATTATAGAATTTCAATATATTTATTTCAAAAATCAGAACTGAAATGATATGGTTCTTCAACAAGGATTATCCAGTAATCAAATACACATCCTCTTCATAAGAAAAGCAGCTCGTTTCCTAATCAATTACACCGCTCCAAACAGGTTGTTTGATTATAAACAGATGAAACACAAGTGGGACACGATATAGCTAGCTTAATAATAATACTAATAATGAGTAATGACAAAATTGCTATAGCCATAGAAAATTGATACGATTGTTTACCTAATGTCCACACTTCTGAACATAAATGCTTCTAGTTTTAACTAATAATTTTAAATCGTAGTTCATAATCATAATTACAATCGTAAGATCAAGATATTTTTACATTTTATAATCATATTATAATTATACTTATAGTTATATTTTTTCACAATTATTCACAATGTAAAGATTTTTTAGTTCACTACAATCACAACCTCAATTAAAATCATGTTGTAACTCAGTTTTACATCTCCACTCTCCTCCCCATGCAGCAGAAAAAGTACAAACAAAAGAAATTACAGACTAGTCATCCTCTGCTCCAATATCGTTGTGTTTTCTTTACTTAAGAGATAGCTGTAACAAATAACAATGTTATAGCCTGGCCCTCAACCTTTCCTTTTCCCTCTGATGCAATTTGTTACTGGCAACAGTATTTCTTGTTCTCGTTCAATTATGCTAGTTAACTTCACCTATTGGCCCACTCCTAAATGCAGTAGTTGGAGATTTAAAAGCACTCTACTTAGCTATAATTTGGAACCGAAAATTAATAATAGGCCAATGCAAGAGTTTTCTTTTCACATGCCTCATTTTTTTGGGTATTCAAGAATATTTTTCAATTAAGAGCCAAAAATTAATCTCTCAAGTATGGAAAACTATTTATAAGGATGATCACATGATTAAGAAGTATGGTTATCGACCAGCATTTCCTGCAGTTAAAAAGCAATGTCTCCAGTATCATCCAAAGATGTAGAATTTTCCAGTTATATTTTTTTATGATTATTATTTAATTTTAATTGGTAGAATTTGATGCAGACCTTATATGACTTGATCCACACTGCAAGTTATCAATCAACCATATTAGTATTAGCATGTTCCTGTTTTTTTATAAGATTCAATTTTTTAAATTTACTCGTTCCTTTATATAGAACTCTAATCCATATTATCTCATGCATCAATTATTTTTATATTAAAAATATTATTAATTACATAAGAAAAATGTTATATTAACATGTATTTAAAAGAGAGAAAAGCATTAATGATAATTATGTTTTTTTGGAAAAAAATATATAAATTTAGGATAAATTTATTGTTATAAATTAAATTAATTATTTTTCTTAATTTTAATGAATTAAGCAATTTGTTCTAATAAATAAGAAAGGAAGTGCATAAAACATGTTAAATTTTCCACATGGCTATTGCAGCTACATTAATATGTCTTTTGTCCTTGAGAGTAGAATTAATATTGCCACGCAAATTTAGTTCTATGATGAAAATATTATGTACATATAGCACAGTGTTTCATGAAAAATACCTTTCTAGCTTGCACTCATTTGGCCACCACAACAATTGGAATTTATTAAAGGTTTTCACCAACCAAACGTAGCATGTAAAGTAATAGTAGCAGACTAACTCGATCTTATATACATGTACTCAAGTGCATCTTTATTATAGCTAGCTATTATTATTGTGATATACTTGAGGTCTCGTACGTCATGTGAAGCATGGTGGACTTGAGATGAATGAAATTGAATTTTAACATTAAAGAAATGATATTATTAACTAATGTCATTAGGACATTAATTAAAAATTAGAGAGAGAAATATTTATTAAGAAAAGCATAAAGAAAAACATGGACAGATAATTTTACATATCTTAATAAAAATATTTTTTTAAGCTTCTTAACCAATGTTGTGAGAATATTGATAAAACATTTGTCTTAAACAACATAATTTGGTCATTAATTATTGATTAATTTAAAAAGATTTCACTCATCCCATTCAAATCAACACAAGAGCATTAAACTAGAATCTGTTTCTAAAGAGATGACAGAAACCAGAGCACATGATACAATCTTGTGAATTTGTAAGGACAAGAAACAAACCAGTTCCAATATGCGCCCAACATTTCCATTGGTGTGCGCACACTGGTCGGCCAAGTTACCTATGAGCTCATACCCTTGCCTAATTATCATATTACTATTAAATTAATATTATGAGTTTTTAATGGACTAATATTAAGTAACTAATTTAAGGGGAGTAATTAATAAATTATTCAATGCATTAAAAATTTAAAATATTTTTTATTTAATATTGTTTATTTTTTAACAATATTATCCCTAGGATGGCTTTTCCTACAGAATTATTCGTGTGTGAGCCAGCTCGTGTAATAACAGATATAATAAATTTAAAAGATAGTAATAGAATAAACAAGTATGTAAACTGTAAAGGCATTGGGATTAAATATTGTTAATTTAGTAGGGGGAAATTTTCATCTTATTTAAATAAATTGAGATGAATTTAATAGAGCGGGAATATACACACACGTACGTGACTAAACCTTAATTATGTACGTGTATAACTAAGTCATTGAATGTTGTCATCACAGTTTAACAGTCTCATAGCTAGATGTTTGCTGTAAACATGTGTGGAGGAGTAAAAACAGATCTGCAATTGTGAAAGAGAATGGTCATTATTTGATTGCAGTTAAGGACATATTGTGGGACATTATTCGGACGTTTCTGAGTCATGAGCTGGGTCTATGTATTGACATGGAGTAGTTGGAAGGTAAGAAGGCATGCATGTCAGATGGGTGGTGTAACATTATGTTAATGTTAATTACTTTTATATATATACATATATATATATATGATTAATAATGTAAATATCTTTAATTTTTAGTATGAGTGTATTAGAAAATTACATCATTGATGTATTTTAAGATATTCTCTAGTTATAATTTTTTAAAGTTGTTATACTAAATAACAATAAGAATCTGTATGTTAACAAATTCTACAAAGATTTACAAATATACACATCCATATTTTGTAGTATGTGTGTTAACAAATTACACCATTTTGTATTTAAGTTACTTTCTAGTTATAATTTGTTAAGGCATATATATCATAAAACAATGGTATATATATATAAAAGAAGAGATCAAATTATTCTAAAAATAATTTTATAAGAGTTATTTTTTATTTTAATAATTATTTTTTAAAATCTAATGATTAATATTAATTATTTATTATAATTATTAGATTTTAAGAAAATGAATGATTAAAATAAAAAATTACTCTTTAAATAACTTAATCCCTCCAATATATATTTCTCAATTTATTTTCTCTCTTGTTTTTTAGAGACAAAAGGATAATTCAAATATATTTTCTTTAATTAATTACTTGGTGATCTGGATATGGCCTGGGGAATAGTTGGTTACAATATTACTCCAAAAGTCTAGGCTTTATTCATATTAATCTTTCTGTTCACTTGGGGTGGACAATCCTCACAATCTTATGCAACATTGGATATCAGGACCACAGTTGATCTTCTCTTTCTTTTTTTTGGTTTTCATATTTTTTTCAAAACGAAATTATTTCTTTCATTCTCTTTTTTTTAATAAATTATTTCTTCCATTCTCTGATGCTATTAACTTATATTATATGTTGTACACAATTAATCTTATGTTGTAGGGAAGGGTAAATTATAGTTTATATCTTTAAGTTTGTCCAACAATAAAAGATAGTAGTTGATGTCCTGTGTATGTTTTTAGCTAACCTTAACTTGTGACACTCCAAACCTACGATTGAATTTATATTTAGCGATATGTCAAAGCGTAGTACAGCATATAATTATAAATGTGATTATTTTCGAACCAAAAAAAAACTATATTCAGTTATTTTCAATCAAACATGACTACTACTAGTATATCTGAAATTATATTTCTAAAAAACTTGTTTGACTAAGGCAAAGAGTGCTAAAATTATTGCTCATTAATTATGTGGCAGCTGTACTAATAGCTACAGTCCACCATTAATAACTCCCCATAGCATACTACCATGCCAGTATATATATCTTAGAACGTACATGCATGTAATATACTTATTCTTGCCAAACAAAAGTACTTAATCAACTTATGCACTCTTTGTGCCTTTATATTAATATACATATACCAATTTGCTGATTAAAAAAAATAATCATTGATATACAAACCGGAGTATAATTGTACAATATTCAGAGAAAGCTCTGTAGCATTTATGGTGCCTATGGTTCTAGTTATATTAATATTACTCGAATATGCTATCTTCACCGACCTTGTCCATTATTAACTTCACATCACAAAAAAATTAAGAGGGAGGGGGACTAAGCAGATATTATTGAACAAACCTATAAATTAAACTCATCTTAATTTCCATCTCGGTCTAACTGAGGTCATGAGAAGATATATATTTATATATATAGCTTCACGATACTCAAAGTTCGCCCCTTGAAAATCTTTTCCAAATGTGAAAACATGTACTAGCAGTTTTTTGAGCAAATACATCATGTGAACACAAATTCGTTCGTTGAGAACATAGAGTGGGGGAAACACTATATGCATAGGTTTGTCATTCCAGCAAAAAAAACATTGCGAATTTTCTTACTATTGTTTTGAATATGTTTGAAGAGATTTAATGATTTATGGACTCTAGCGTGGTTTTGATGCATTTAACAAAAAGATAGAGGTAAATTTTGTGCGGGTAAAAGGGGACACAATTTAAACAATTTTAGCACAAAAAGAGTATGTGTTGACCTGATCGAGATCCCATGCTTTTTTCATCCTTTATATTTCCAAGACAGCTCGAGTGAGTTTGCATTGTAAAATGAGTATCAGTAATTAACTAAACATCATTCTCTGTTTCCATGCCCATGTCTTCTGAAAACTTCCAATATCTATACCCTAGCCTGCAATTGTCAATCCCTATAATCACCATGAAGAATAAATAAGTAGTGGAGTACTATTCATATTTTAAAAGCTTGGTAGTTGAAAGAAAAAAAAAATACTGTTTAATGCATATTTTTAAAATATAAAATAAACTATATTAAAATAATATTATATTTTTTGTAATTATTAATAAAAATTAAAAAATATTTTCTCAAACCTATCATATTATTAGTTTCTCAATTTCTCCCTATTCTTGTAAGTTCCACTGAACTGATAGGAACTTATAGTATTAATATTATTTTGTAAGGTCTGCATAATTTTTTTTTAATAGCATATATATATATATATATATATATATATATATATATATATATTACTGCATAAACCACGGTCTTAAGATGATATTAAGATAACTTTAACATTGACTTCACCACAGACTTTATTATGATTTTAATGCATTTGAGCTTTGAATCGGTTATAACACTCTGTTTGTGCGAAAAAAATTGCAAAAAAATTTAAGAAACTTCCTTAAAATTAAATACTTTTAACACTAATATAACTTATATGGCCACCTAATTTAGCTCCACGTTAGAGATTAGTTTATCCAATGTGATTGGACTGCAATACAAAGTAAACTGTATTCTCAGACAAACTTTTTTTTTTTTTTTCTTTTGGATAAGCTTGACAAACTTCATTTACAGTGTCAAGGATTCAAATTCTTGAGTTATTACTCTTGGGAGGACTTTACTAATTAACCACTACTACCTTGGGCCCTATTATGTGTTAGTTTCCATGTAATGCATGTGAAGAGATACTTGGTCAAAAATAGAGATCAATTAGTATTGATATGTCCCATTCAAATTTAATGATAATTTCTTAATACTAAAAATCAATATACAAATAGAAAGTTCTTATAGTTGGTAAAATAATATGGATGTTGGAATTTTTACTAACCAAAAGTACGGAATATGTAGTAATAAACAGTACTAAAGCATCAGTAATAAGATATTATAGCTCCTTAATGATTTCATTTGGATAAAATGCTCTATTTTAATTTTAAAACAGTCTTTTTCTTGCAATGATAGTCACTTGATCACTTCCCTTGATGTCCAATAATTTTCTATAATATATTCATCTGACTCTAACTGGTATTAATGATTAGTCTGACATAAACTATACAATATATGTAATGAAAGAATAAATAAAGTGAAGAATGGACTCAACCCTAATGTACAGTCTGGAGAGTCTAAAATTAGGACAGTTGGTGGTACTTAATCTTGGAAGAGAGACGACAGTTAAATATTGCAAGCATGATGCATGATTGAGAGTCACTGTTCGTACAAAGTTGAGACATCATTTTCTCTCTCTCTCTCTCTATGTTTAATTGAGTTCACTGTGCATGATGGTGAAAGATAAATCTATCAGGCATGCATCACACAACTAATACACAGGGCCTGTTTGAAGATTGAACATCAAGCTCTGAGTTTTTCAGCAGAGAACATTATTACTTTTTTTGTCCATTCATAGATTAACGGATTAACACTGAATTGATGTTTGGTCAAGTTGACAATACAATTCAGATTAGTCTCTATTAATAATGATTTCCATTCCACCTCACAAAGCACAATAATAAGTCTTTATAAAATGAATTGAAATGTATGTAAAATTCAAATTTCCAATCATAATTCACATATTCTGTTTTGAAGCTGAATATATATAGTTTATTATTACTTACAAAAAAAGTTTCTGGGGGGAGTGGGAAATAACAGCAATATTCAGTCATCGATGAGCCTCCGGAAAGTCCAAAAAAATATCACTTTCATCAGTTGCTTTGAGCTTTTGATAGAGACCACAAAGTATTAAGCATTCTGAGATCATAATTGAGATATTGTCACTTTGTGTTGTTATGTGTCCTTTAAATTTATTGGCAGCTACAAGATGCACATAAAGCTGAATTTAAATGTGTTCACTTTCCTATGCTGATTTGGAGATTGATAAGAATGAGTTGGATAAGGACTAAGTTGCTGGGAAGTGGGCCTATAGTCCAATCTTTTATATGGGTCTTTCGACAAACTTTCTGAATCATCTCTTTACGGCGCAAAACAATAAGAAAGAAGCAAGAGAGGAAGACACTGGGCAAATACAATTTTCTTGTTTAATAGTGGAATCATAAGGGAACTTCTTTTGTATCCGATTGTCAAGTACCATATATATTCTAGTGTCTTGAGTAGTAAGTACCCATGATTAGTAGATAATCTCTGTAAAATTCCCTTAGTCATCACAGTATTGATTTCACTTACTTGGCCCCTTCAAAAATGAGTTATGTAATCATTAACGCACTATATTATTTTAACAATAAGATGATAAATAACAATACATCCTTTACTCACTGCTGCTACTTGGGTTTCAAAT
This sequence comes from Glycine tomentella, assembly GCA_007407185.1. Lineage (NCBI taxonomy): Eukaryota > Viridiplantae > Streptophyta > Magnoliopsida > Fabales > Fabaceae > Glycine > Glycine tomentella. The sequence goes on along the minus strand of PYAF01004995.1, from coordinate 727,998 downwards.
ATTAATCTGCAGAATGTTGATTTTGAATCTGATTGTAAGCTGGTTGTTGACAGGTTCAATACAGTCACTATTGGATGTTCTCAAAACTCAGAATTCTGAGGTCGTTATTCAACAGAGCAAAGTGAACTGAGATCTTATTAAATATTCAGTTAGTTTTAGAGAAATTCTTAGGTGCACCTGGAGCAAGACATTTTTCTTGCTCTGTTCCATTCATTATTCGCCATGTCAGCATTGTGGGTCATTGTTGTTTCCTACATTAATGACAATTTTTTATTTTTCTCTTAGTTTTATTCGAAGGGAAACCAACTAAGTTACTCATTGTTTAGCAAGGGAATCTAGGTTTTATGTTAGTCATCATTTTTTTTAAATTTCAATCCAAGTTGTATTCACATTATTTACTCATCATGAAATGATGAGTTTCTTTCCTTAACAAAATCAAGACGGTTGTTGTCCATTTTGCATAAACAATCACAATATATTGTACAGTCAAGACTAATGTCATTTCTCATTATATACATCCATATGTGAGTGGGCGTGTATTAAAGTATATCCTCTAAACAAATTCTAAAAAATAAAAACATTTATTTATGATTATTTTAATATATAGCATTGAATACTTTCTTTATTTTGAAGACACTGCATATGTTTTTCAATCAGTGTTACATAAACCCCTCATAATTTTATCCATTCCGTAATCTTAAGGTGCATTTTAACAAACTTATACAACAGAAAAAAAATAACGCATATTACAATGATAGTTACACACTAGGGTGTCAAATTATCATTAACATCAAAACCCGCAGTGGTCTAGAGGCTAGAGCTGAAGAAAATAATGATAACGCCACATTTCCAGCTTATGCCTTGAATTAAGGTACCATGTTACCATCCTCAATTGAAAAACTAGACAACCCCTGTTATTGGATAATAACAACCTGTGTAGGGTTGTTTTGTGTGTGTATAATGGCAACAACAAAATTAGAACCAAAGACTTAGGCCAAACTACCCAACGTATTTTCTTCTAGTACTAGCCGAATCTCAAATACACCATTCAAATTTTGTTTAATTCCAATATTACCCCTTTATACTTGTTCTTCCTTCCTTTTGTTTTCCATTTATTCTTACCTCTATCGTTTCTTCTTCTTCACTAACCTCTTCCTTTTGTTGGCTGGTAATGGTTTGTTAGCTGCATTGTTGCGGTGATTTGTTACCTGTTTCATTGACTTCATGGTGGTGCTGGTGGATGTTGCGGAGGCATGACAGAAGTTTTTTACATCTGTGAAGTATCAATCCGTGTGGGTCATACGAATTGACAATCCGTATGAATCAAACGGATTGGTAATCCGTATAAAGTCCATATGGATTGGCAACCCGTATGAAGTCCATATAGATTATCAATCCGTAAAGTTCATACGAATTATCAATTCGTAAAGTTCATATAGATTGTCAATCCGTATAGATTTTATAAAGTTAAAAAAATTGTAGTTAATGAATTTGTATTATATTAACACTTAAATTTTCAAATACAATTATGATCAATTTGGATAAACAATTTAATTAAAGACTTGTTGAATGGGTACTCAAGAAAATAATTTAAATTAATTATTTCATATAAGTTGTAAGTTCTTTTCAAAAGCTATTGTAGAGAATTTATTGAAATAAATTTAACATAATTTATGAATATATTATAATCTATTTTCATAAAATCTTTTAGAAATTTACAAAGTGTTTGTCAAAAATAAATTCAAATAAATGCTTTTGAACAAACTCTAAATAAGAGATTTGAAATGTACAACTGTGTGATCTATCAAAGATATAACTATAATTTGACATTAATTAGAGATTATTGATATGGGAAAAAATCTCAAAAAAGAAAGAGACTAAATACTAAAGACAATTACCTTGAAAGCATGCTTAATAAATAGTTTCCATTTGCTGTTTTTGATGCAATTTTAGAGCAAGAGAATAATGTTTAATTAACGATAGAAAAAGTTTTCAAATTGAAAAAATATCTATAAAATATTTTAAGAAATTAACATAAAACTCGTCAAATATCAAACTTTATTTTACTATGCTCGATTAATCATTTAAAGTTAATTTAAACTTTTTTTACTACATTTCTTAAAATGTACTACATTTAATAAATACTAGTATGGTTTTATAACATTTATTAGTATGGTTTTATTTTCAATTTAAGAGTACTTTGTTGAAGTTGTGAGTTGATTTGAAGTATTAGACTAATACTTGAGAAAAATTTTAGATTATGATTAGAATGAGAGGATTACGTTGGGCTTTAAGTAAAGCTTTAGGTAGAGAGGTTAGTGGTGATGAGGAAGAAGCCCCTCAGCGTCGAAGGCTAACAACATCGGTACTAGATAACGAGCAACTGCAGTTGTTCCCAAGGATATTGAGCATGTGGATCATGTTGTTGACGAGGCTCATGAGTAGTCTCATGATCCAATTACGGAAGATGTAGGTGTTGATTCACAAGGTTTTTTAGGTGGACCCCAACATACATTAGTATTGACATCATATGTTGATCATGTGACAACCAAAGTATGGACATGAGAGGTAGTTATTTCTTTAATTATAACATATTTAAATTTTTGTCATTTTAATTTACCTAATTAATTATAATTATTTGCAAAAACAAATTGACTTGAAGTTGGTTTCTCATGGGAGGAAGGTTAAGAAATTAGGAAGGCATGCACCTAAAATTAAAGGTTTAGTGGCTGGTACGAGCTTAAGTTCTCTGATTACATGTTCATTAGAGACAGGAGACAGGGGACTTTTGTCTGGTTTTGTGGAGAGATGGCACAAGGAAGCTAGCAGTTTCCATCTGCCCATAGGAGAAATGAGTATTACCCTTGATGATGTGACTTTGTTGTTACATCTATCCATTACAGGTGTCTTCCATACCTATGATGCAATAGATGCAGAGTAGTTCGTGGAGTTGTTAGTCGAGTTGCTTGGAGTGACTACACAAGAGGCAGTAGATGAGACAAAGCAACATAGAGGGGCATATGTTTGCCTTGCCTGGCTGTGAGACATTTATCGTACCAAATGTGACGCAAGGCAATGGACACTAGTAGCTAGAGCATATTTGTTGCATCTTATAGGTTCCACACTATTTGCTAACAAGAGTGTTACACATATCAGTGTGGTATTATTTGATGCATATCATAACCTTAATCAATCTGGAGGGTTTTCATAGGGAGCGGCTGCACTAGTACATATGTATGACAATCTGAGTTATGCGTCCAAGCATAAGGATAAACATCTTGAAGGATATATCACTCTCTTGCAAGTAATTATATTGATTTTTATCATTGTTATTTGTTTTTAACTTTATATGTACTATTAACGTTTTCTTTATATATTTTTGAAATATGTGTAGTATTAGATCTACGAGCATTTCCCAACTATTGGAATATGACTGCTAATGAGGACTACCACCAGAGAAAATCATGTGAGTGTCACTGGAAGTGTGGGAAGGCATTACATGTGACCACTTATCGTAAGTGGTTAGATAGGTTTGCGACATATGTTGTTTGTTGGATACCTTATGGTGATCACCGTGGTTTCAAAGAATTTGAGCTGATTTCACTATTTTCTAGACATATCAAATGAGGTTCATATATTGTTAGACACCTACCAGAGAAGGTATTACAACAATTTGACTATGTTCAGTCCATTCTCCCACTCCATAGTTCTCCATCGCTATTCACAAAGGACATTGATGATAGATGGTTGCACTTTTCACAATACCTTGCACCAATAGGAGAGTTTCTTACTTTTCCTGCTCATTGTGCTCTAGGCTATATGGAATGGTTTTATTTGATATCTCACTCATTCATGAGTCTACCATAAGTTGGGGAGCCTCCTAGACATCCTCTCATGGTGCATGATCCTACAACAATTATGCCACATTCACCTGTGTTGGCTGATGATACAACAACTATGTCACATTCACCTGCAGCAGCACCTGTTGATGCTAAGATGCCTCGACATGCAGTACTATAATATGCTTACAATTCTATTAAGCATTTTTTTAAATATTCCAATATTTATTATTGACATTGTTGTCATTGTCTTAGGTTGTTTGCAAAAGATAGCAGAAAGCTTGCAACACATGTTACATATGAGGATGGTGACTCTGAAACTGATGCATACACTATAATAGACCAACGTATAAGATTAGTCAGGGGTGTCACTGAGCATAGAAATGTTTATGTTCGTTCAAGACGAAGGAGAAATACACAGGGGAGAGATGGTGGTGGACAAGGATGATGATTTTGTATTATTACATTGACTATGATTAAAATATGATTTTAATTTATATATGACTATTATAATTCGGAAACAAAAATTTTCTTCATTACGCAAATATGATTACTAAAGTGTTACATGCATTATCCATGACATTACAACCGTCTAAGTTACAAACCCATAAACAATAACAAAATGTTCAATCTTCTCCTAGATCAACATGTTGTGTGGTCAACCTCATGGAATTGGTATACTGGTGCATTCAATTAATATAAGGAGTAGACCACTATTTTGCTTCATAATGACAATGTGTTGAACATAACAAAACAGTTGACGACATAGAACAACCATCTCTCAGAAAAACCTATTCAAGGACCAATACGCATTCAAATGTTAAGAACACATGTTATAATCCAAAAATTAATGAAATGGTTCATTGGCATACTTGAACAAAATGATTGCCATAGATATGACCAATATATATAATGCGATGAACAGAACTATCTCTCAGTGGTTTACTTCTGAGAGGGAAAAATGTCATGCTTTGTTAGAGAGAAAGAGAAACAAAGATGACGTTATACATTGATGCAATGACATAACCTATATCGGTAATATTCATCCACTTATTTATGGTTACCTGCACGTAACAAATTTAATCATTATTATAATAATAATATTTGTCCATTAATGTGTAACAAAAAACTTATATACCATGAATAATCCATCAACAAGTAAGGGCCGCTTTAAATAATCATATCTATCTATGCCACCAAACAGAACTATATATTCATCAGACTATTGTCCAAGTCCTTTGAGCAAGTGATTACGAACAAAAGACCATGAATCTTCACCCAAACCTAATAAGGCATCAATTACACAATATCCACAGTTACCATCAGTTTTGACATCAACAATGTTTTCAATGAAATCCTACATGTATGGATGAAATTGATCCAACATTGGTATGTTCCTCTTCGATTTTGTTTGTTCAGATGATGATGCAGATCGTTTCACGCTTTGTTGATCTTTGTTGTTTGGTCATCTGTTTCTTTTGACCACCTTTTGTTTTCACCTTTTCAGGAGGAGCACACATCAAAGTTAGATTAGGTTATGCAGGTTCCCGAAGTTTACTCTTTAGAGTCACTTTGCCATATATATCAAGATCTTCAAACCGCTTGAATATGGCTTCCATCTCTTCGATTATGCAGACTTGGACTCAGATAAACCTTGGTCTAAAAAACTTAGCCTCCGCCAAAATATATGGACTGTGTCAAGTGGTATGCTACCAACAACATATCTAGCTAGCACACAAGCACATGGAAGACCATGAGTAGTTCTCATAATGCATTCACATACCAATGTTAATTAGTCTCTTGTATAATGTAACTTTAAAAACATGTTTGACCACATGTGTACTTGTCTCAAAAGATGTCTTTATTTCACTGTGTTGCAAAGTGATCATGTTGTTCATGGCATCCCAAACACTACATAGGTCTCCAAGGCTATTCTAGAGTAGTCTTTTTAAGGTCCAATGTGCAGACTCAACCTTGCATTTAAAAGGCAAAGAATTATTTTCATTCATTAATGTGTTCTTAAAAAAACCAATATAGATGCATTACCTTATTCGTCCATTTTGTTACAAATTTTTGTCAGTGGGAAATCAACCATGTGTGTTTGACATAGTCAACAAACATTGGTCATGGTGAGCAAGCAATTTCAAACTTCGTAAGACAGACATCATACTCTATCTTAGTAGGAAAATTCACAAGACTCAGCTCATTTTTCCATTACATAGTCCCATGCGTTTTTTTCCCACAAGGATTTTACATTTTTCCTTAACATTCTTATCAATGTGAAATTGACACAACAAGTCAATTGACTCAAGGAACACAGTTTTCATTGCATTCATCAATGTTAAATCTCTCTTAGTAACAATGACTTGAGGGAGTGCATCACTTCTCATAAAAATACCTCTAAACCGTTCAAGAGCCCAGACAACATTGTTTATACATTCGCCCTCCAAATAGGAAATTGCAGCTGAAAATGTCATCCTAGTAGGTGTGATACCAACAATGTCAAGTAAAGGAAGTCTGTATCTGTTTGGTTTGTATGTACTATCTATGCAGAATACCAAATGACATGCATTGCTTAATTTTACTACATCTAGATGTGTCCAAAATATATCACATACAACATCTTCATCATTCAATCTATGCCAATGAATATACATATCACGTTCAAGTAACTTTATTAATTGTTGCATTTTACTATTATTGCCTCTTATAGAAAAATGATATGCATATCTTGCATTGTAGACTTGCTTCATTGTTGTACAATTGTTGGCATTGTGGTCTTTCAAAGTGAAAAGAATATTCTTTAGTTTGACCATCGACTTTGTCATACCATCAACAATAATTTTCACATCCTCAGTTAGTCAACCAACATATGGATGTTCACTCAATGACTTAGTCAATGCATGATTATGAGTCCTACATATTATGTTGACTATTCATCATTCACCTCCCAAGATTGGTTTCACTTGCAGCATAAAAGGACAACCACATTTTCTAGTGCTAGTCATCTCATCCGTACTAAACCTTTCTTGTATGCTCTATATTTTTCACTCATCTCACAACCAATTTAGACAAATGATGTCCTTCCTCTCTTTCCAGTTTATGCGTCAGACCTCATTATCACAAACACAAAACCAATATTATACGCAATAGTACGAGCCCATTGCAATACATCCTCAAGAGTAGGAAACATCTACAAAAAGGACAATACATGTTTAGTCTTGTTAGGACATTCATTTAATTACTTTAACCAAATAGAAAATCATATTAATACCTAAAAAGTATTAAAGGCATCAAAACAATCAACACAACAATCAATATTTTCAACTACAACATGTTCCTCTCCCCTGTCTTCATTCTTATTAATTTATTCAGACATAACACTCATATATCCACTCATCTTCGTCGATTTTAACAAAACATTAAAAAGACAAATACTTCAATGACAAACTAACGAAAACTAATGAAAATTGATACATGTAACCTATACAGATTGACATATAATAATTGATACTTGTATATACATATAATAATAATTTATCTCTTAATAAAATATATCTATTGTTATTATTTTTAATTGATTCTAATTATTTTAAAAAACTTTATCGTAGAAATTTATTTTAAAATCTTCTACACTTGAGAGAATATCAATGCAACAATGCAATATACTAACGTAACATTTATGTAGATATATCAATAAATATGTTTTTTAAGATATAATATGACACAATTTTATTATTTTTTTGGTACATGAAATCTTTTTGTTTATACATACAATTTGTTTTTTTTTTATTTTGTTACTAAAAAAAATCTATAAAAAAATTTATTCAAATGTATACTCATATAGTAATATATTATATTGAAATTGATATATATATATATATATATATATATAATTATTTATATCTAAAGTTCCATATTTCATTATTATTTTAAATAACTATTTTAATACTTTTATATATTTAAAAATCAATATAGAAATTTATTTTGAAATTTACACTACCCAAACCTCCGATCATTAAGATGACCCAAGTGGGTACCCTTGTAGGTTATCCAGTAATAAACCTCAAGGACGGGAATGTTACAAGTGCATGAATAGCCAAGAGTGAAATAAAAGAGGCGGTTGAATTTTTCTAGGCCATCCTAGATTGTCGATACAAAAGATATCCTAATTAATTTAAAAACAATGAATCGATAAGCATCCATAATACTGCATATCTAGAATAGAAATATACCATGATAAGATTTTGAAAGCAAAATAATGAGCATAAATGCAACTTTAAGTTCGCCAAAATATGATCGTAGATGAAGACCCTATCTTTGTATAGAAAACTTTTGGGGTCTGGGAAACAAGTGAGTAATCTACTGTTGTTTGTCATTCCTAGCCTCTAGTTGTTCCCCCTTGTTTTTTTTACTTTGCCGGGGCGATCTTGGCAGGGTTTGAACGCTCTGACTGTGAGAATTGAATCAGAATTTGCATAAGTGCAGTAACAACTGCCAAACCAAAAGCTGAAAATGCAACACCCTTCCAGGAAGAGAGTAGCGAAGACCATTGTAGGAACTTTACAGACCCCGCAACAACCAGACAAGCCCAAGATATAACTACCTGTCCCCAACATGAAATTCATGGTTCGTTAGGAAAACATCCATGGATTGACCGAAAAGAATGAAAAACATCCATAGGCAAATGGGATATGGAAGAAAAGAAGGTATGACAAATAAGAATTTAAAGGATTAGTCATTTTGAGAAAGGATCTCACCAGAAGAGACTTTATTGGTCGACCAGTATCCTGCAGCTCTTGATCACTAAAAGTATCCTCAGCTATATGTTTGTCTAACAAAACATCCTAGTTTGCCAACAGGTAAAAAAGAAAATAAAATGAGTGATATTGTTAAACAAAACGCAATAAGATATAGTGAAAATCAACTGTGCAAGTAGAAAATTGAGCACAATTTTTTCAAAATCTACTACCATTAATGATAGATCTACATATAGAAAAAAGAAACAATTAACTCAGCACATTTACCAATATGTGGATCCTGTGATGAAAAAAAAAAAAGAGATAATAATAGAACAGTAAAAAAGTTCTTTCAATATGCACCTTGGCCACAAATATATCTCGACACCATTGAGCAACAGCCTCATCTGTTTCTGGCAATTCCTTCATTAAATGCCTCTTGATATGAACACGCACCTGTGGAAGGAAATATTACAGATCCTCTTCATGAAGTCAATCAAATTAAAGCATAAAATTAACATAATAGAGCCATCCAATCCCTTCAGCATCAACAAAATAGAAAACATCAAATATTCCAAAAGCCAAACATGAAAGAGACATTTAAAATCATCCAGCACTCAAGTATCTGAATAGAAAACTAAAGATCTTTAAAAGAACTAGTGTTTTTCAAACTCATGCCCAGAGAGTGCCAAATCACATCTCTTAACTCTTATTTTCCTCAAGCAACAACAGTGCCTAGAAATGCTGTGGCTTAAAATAGAAATCAAAAAACAAGATACATATTCCAAATTCTTCAGATAGAACTGGATCGAGATAGAATAAAAAACAAATCTTATAGCATAAACCACTGATCAGTACCAGTTTGATAGAAAACCAATAATTCAGAATGATACAGTGGGAACTCTCTCCCTATCTCTTAACTCCCTGGAATTCAAGAGACCTCATTCTCTTCCTTCCAATTTCCTTCTCACCACTCTCAACTGACTTTAATTAAATCCCCAATCTACTTTTCTTACCAAATACTATTTACTCTGTTATTAATAGAATTGGCCCAATTGGGTCCCAATCCCCTACTAACCCCCTCAAATTCTAACTTAACCTAGACCCTTTTAAGTTTTAACCCTAGATAGGTGTTATTTGGTTACGATTAGGATAAGTTTGTTTAATCATTATGTTTCTGCTGTTTATCCTTAGGATTAGGACAAGGTTGTATTATCATTATGTTCCATTTTTGTTATATGAATTAAGTTATCTTTTTTTTCTTCTCTTTCTCTGTCTATATATTTTGTAATATGCTTCTGCTGAACTAATGAGAAAAAATATCATTATTCTCCCCACTTTCTATTTGTTTTCCGAGCTCTGGAGCATACCGAAGCCATGGGGAAAATGGGTGTGTCAGGAGCCAATCCTGGCTCAAGTTCTTCTGGACAGACAGGGTACATCATTTCTACCACTACTCCAGGAGCTGGAGATGATGTCTTGTCATCAACAAACTGCATCTCATTAAGCAGAAAAAGAATTCTGAAGAGAGGAGGCAAGACAAAATATTATGCTGAAAAAGCAAGAAACTGCATCTCATTAAACAGATAGAGAACTCAGCCCTTGTACCTAGAGGACTAGAACCAAATGGAGATAAGATGAAAAAACTGTGGTGCGAACATTGCAAACCATGGCACACTAGTGAGACTCGCTGGAAACTACTAGGTAAGCCACCAAATTGCAAGGGAAAAGGACAAGCATTTCAAGCCATAAAATGAAGTCCAAGGCCAGCAATCTTCTCCCGGAGACCTTTCATTCACAAAGGAACAAATAGACACACTGGTGAAACTTCTAAAGTCCTCAAATCCATCTGTAAAACCCCCTTCTTGCTCCTTAGCCCAATCAGGTAACTATCTACATGCTGCCCTTGTTAACATCAATTTCCTGGATTGTAGACTCTGGTTCTACAGACTCATGATTGAATCTGCCAATCTGTTTCTTTTATCATTACGTTTCTGCTGTTTATCCTTAGAATTAGGATAAGATTGTATTTATCTTATATCTATCATATGTTCCAGTTTTGTTATATGAGGAGTTGAGATAAGTTTGGGGAAACTTTATCACTTTTTTTCCCTCTCTCCTCTCCATCTATATTTTGTAATATGTTTCTGATAAACTAATGAGAAAAAATATCATTATTCTCCCTACTTTCTATTATAATATTCAATGGCACTCACATAATATAGGCAGAGAAAAAATTGATGGAGTTATTTCTAAATCTTGATTTTGATTGCCTTACCACTGAAGGTTGTCCCTTGAAGAGTCTTAGCATGGTAGGAGCAGGGGAACTCTTAGGGATAGCTACTGTTATATCATAAATGGCAGGAACAAATGAGCACATATGACTTACTGCAGAAACAAAACCCTGAAAGAAACACAACAGTAAATATTACACTATAAATATTACAGAGTTAAAATAGAATTACTTTCCTAATTCTTGTAGCATAAGTTAATAAATGAGAGCTAACAAACAGTTTTACATATGTAAGTAACAATGTGGGCCTTTTAAAAGCAGAATTTAATATTGTCACATCTATGGGTGACAATATATCCTTATATCCATTCCTAATCTGTATGGATCCAAATTCTGAAACTGTTTTCAAGCCAACTGTTGTAATGCTTTCTGTTAGAAACAGCGTAAATCGGGTAGTTATGGTATGATTTTATGTCGTATATATATATATATATATATATATATATATATATATATATATATTATTATCTAATTATCTAATTACAGTAATTAGCATAATTGTATAGTAAACCCTTGTATTATCACTACTACTACTATTTATTACTTAGTATAATATAAATAATATCCACTGGTTACATACAAATTCTATCATATGTCTCCTGGGTACTTTTTCCCTCTCAACATTTCCTTTTTGATAGATTATAAGATAAATGAAATTGCACCGCTCTTGATTTTGTGAAGCAAAGAAACCCTAGATGTAATTCCTAGGTCACTTCTCTAGTTCTCTTCTAGTTCTGTTTGATTTCCTACACCACCCTAACAAGTTTTCCTCTCAACATTTTCTTTTTGACAGATTATAAGATAAATGAAACTGCATCGCTGTTGTTTGTATGAAGCAAACAAACTCTAAATGTAATTCCTAGGTCACTCTAGTTCTGTGTGATTTTCTACACCATCCTTACCTGTTTTCCTCAAAAGGAAATTAGAATAATTCAACCCAACAAAAACCAAATAGTTTCTTTCCTGAATTTTCTCGGATGCCCATCTAAATCAAGACTGTATTCCCAAAGGTACTGTCCAAGCAGGGACGGAAGTGGGTAGAGCAAAATAGGGGCAGCCACCCACTTGAAAAAACAGAGCCTTAATATCTACAGTTGAAAAAATAAAGCATTTGCCCCCGCTACATAGGCATATTACCTTTTATATTTGAGGTAGTATTTCAATCTTGGTGGTCAAATTGAAGTTTTTTATCATTAGGCATATGATATTTTATTTTCATTAGACTAAATTTTATATGTTAAATTTTCCCCCTTTGTAACAATTTTTTCTGGTTCTGTCCCTGGTTCAAAGCACCTACCTAGAGAGCCACCCGAAAAAATCTAACCTTGAGCCAATAAACCATAACCCTTATCCTGTCCAACATCACAGATTGTCCTTCTTCTAATTTTGTTAGCCATAATCTACAGGAGACCAAAAGACACAGCAACCAATTATACAAGATGTTCAGAGCTCAAACAGAAACACTAATTAAATTTAAAAAACTAAGAGGAGCTCATATACCATTCTAATTCTTATAGGTCAAAATCTATCGAATTTAGATATCTTGTCTTTCACTACATATCTTTGTTCAATTTCTGCATAGTCCTCAAAACATTTCTCAAATCAATTAATCATGTCCACATGAACCTAGAGTGACCAATTTGAATTAACCTTTTTACATACCCATACCAGCTAGAGTGATATCAACCTATTACAAGAAGTGGAAGTGTAATATAATTTCGTCAGCAGTACTTCTAAGATTTGCAAGTCTATAGTAGCTGCTAACACAGAATAATTAAGACTAATACCTAGACCAGAATGATTAATACAGTGTAGCTTCCAATCCATGGAAGGAAAAGCAAGGTAAAGAGGCAGAAAAAATTATATTTCACCTTAGTTCTTGGAATCAAAACATTTCTAGGAACAGACAATCCAGTGGAAGTTGCATATTCCTGAGCAGCTAATAGTTTGGCCTGTGTAAAGCGTTTTCCTTCTACAAAGAGAGCCAACCAAAAGGGTAGGGGGAAATCACTCAGTCGCTGGATGCCCGACTGCAGATATGATAACAAAACATTCAAATGAGATTCCCAAATCAAATCAAACAGCTAATGCACCGAGAGAGAAAATTTATAGCCATTGAATGTATTGCTGCATAAGTAAGAAAAAAGACACCAGTTTGACAAACACAAGCATGTATCCCTTATCTTATGAGCATAAAACATATAAATTAATTATATTTTAGCATGTCATACCTTTAATGTGCTTTCATCCTTGGCCCAACTTCTCTCCAGAAAAAGATACTCAGAAAACCACTTTGACCAGCCAATGACCTGCAAATGTAGAACTTAGCATCTATCCTAATTTGAAGGTAAAATAATTGGGATTATAAGTAGAAAATTATACTTGTAATGTTCAACTCATGATAAGATATGAAAGAAAAATAACTGAATATATTTCTGTTTTAGGGTTTAGGCAGCGGCCACGACGTCTGAGCAGTGGCATCGGAAACAGAGTCCCCGAGATCGGAAGCTTTGATACCAACTTGAAAGAAAAATAACTAAAATATATTTTTGTGTGTTTGTAATACAAGCTCCATTCCCTTTTTGTAGGCTAAAAGGATAAACCTATTAAAGGAAATAGGGAAACTACCCATAAAAAGGGAAATAGGAAAAGTAGAAAAGAAAATAAATCTATCCAATAATAGCAAATATATGGCAAGATTTTATTCTATTTACAAGAATAAGTATAAGACAAAATTATTCCTAAGAGGGAGATTAAAACAACGAGTATGAATTTATACCAGAAAGCTTACAATTGATGTTATGAAAATGAGAGAAAGTGGAATAAAAGAGAATTCGGTGTTATTGTTTCCCCAAATTAAGATCCTCTACAGTGCAGGGTGCACTTTCGGTGATTTATTCATAATGACTGAATAAATTCATTTTGAAACTATAAGTCAGAAGCATATACCAGAAGAAACTTTGAAGATTTCTTCATCACAGCTAGAGTGCTGCCAAGACAACCTGAACACTGTTGAATGATATTGAATAACCAATCAGCATTTGAAGCAAAAAACAAACAAATATGTCACAAGAAATAGAATATAAGAAATCAAAGAGTAACATATTTTATTATATATAATAATAACATATGCATAAGTAACCCTTCAATATGTGTCCTTTTGTCCTCACATAATATCAAACATTCCAAACTTACAAATAAAATAAATTACTTGTATTAATACACAAATGAATTTGTGTTGATTTGCTTTCATTGAAGATGTGGAAAAGATCAGAGTATCAGACCAACTAAGACAATCACCTGAGCTGAAACCCATCCAACAAGCCAATCAATATCACTTCTGTGATTGCTTATCACAAGTGCATGCTCTTTACCTGATAATACAAAACAGAACCAAATTATTATATGTAAGCAAATATTGTCCCAAGAACCTCCCCCTTTTCCTTTCTAGAAGATAAGAATACATGCACAACACATGAAGAAAGAATGGAGGGAGTAAAGTGCTTAGTGCTAAATCATAGGCTAACAAAAGACTTACCATTAAACGAAACGTTTCATGATCTGTGAATATTTGGACCTAGAGCCAGGAAGTTCCAAATGTAAGAATAAACTATACAAAATGCAACAGAATAAACCATTAAATTACAGTTCAAAAATTATGATTTTCAAATAACAATTTTCTTTGATAACATCGTGTTTTCTGAAAGTACTAAACAACTGATCTCAAGAGAATATATTTCTCAAATTCCATGTGTCATGGTAGCAATCAACCAACCAACTAACTCATTAGCATCCTTTTAAAAGGAACTGATTTCAAAAGGAGCTCTTTGAGCTCAGGCCAGGCTAGGCTTTTTAAGAAAATAAACCAGGCCAAGGCTTTTATCAAAGCCTATCTAGTTAAAAAGGTCAGGCTCTAGGTTATTTAAAAAGCCTTTTAGACCTAATAAGTCATCCCATTTAAATAAACATAAATATATATTTCTTGTTAGTATTATTATTATATTATTATATTTTTTATAATGTATTAAAATCTTACATTTATTTATCCTTTTAAATGTTAAGCATGTTGACTTACATAAATAATCAAACTTAAGCTTACAAGTTTATTGAAATTTGAAAGACAAATTTATGTCCTAATTAGAGGTCTTATTGCAAAATATTTTTTCAAATAAGTTATCATGAATGTCAGCTTAAACTTTAAAAATATGTTTATATCATATAAACAAATTAGACTTGATTCCTATAAAGCCTAACATATTTGTTTCACTTGTAAGTCGGGCCAATCCTTTAAAAAAAGCCTATGACAATTAAACAAGTTAGGCTCAGGCCATGTATTTTTAACCAAACTCAGGCTCAAGTATAACCTGGCCTAGCCTATTTCCTCCCCTACTTGTGATACAAAAATAGAAAAAGGTATTATCTCCTTCAACTAAAATTCAATTAAAGTCAAGAAAATTGTAAGCAAGTAAAAAGGCTTCATTAAACAAGAAAAAGTTCTGTCTTGGAATAACAAATAATAAAAACTTTTACTGAAAATAGAGAAGAATGCAAATCTATATGCTAAATGAAATAATGTTTAGTAAGTAGTAATATTCAGTCTCTCTCTAAATCTATGTCTTCCATAATTTCTCCTTTTTTATCCAGCTAGGCTGGTAGAAAAGGGGGAAAGTTTAATCAAGAAAAGGGGATGGGGGTATTGGAATAGTAATAAGGAAGATAACAAATCCTCCCAATCCTCACCAATCATATGAATTAAAGAGCTATATAGTATCATGTCACCAGAGGATCTTCCCTCTACATTTTCAGCCAAAATTTAAAAGATCCTAGAGTTTCAATGCACAGTACCACTGATGATTAAATGAACTAAACATCCTATACCAATCATTCCAAGCCCAAGAGAAACCTAAGAATTAACCAAATAGGCAATTATACCCAAAAACTTCAAAATTTCTAACTTTGATCAATTAGATTGCTAGTATAAAATAAAAACCTGCTAGAGTAGCTTGATTGAGTTGGAAGTCTATTCAAGTCAAACATTTTTTGTTTAAGCTTAAGAATAAGTGACTCTAAGATATGCTTTTTTTCAGAACCTTTTTCTTCAGAAGGTACTATTTTTAGCTTTGGAGAAACACACTAAAACAACTATATTTGAGGTCTTCGTTATTTTTTTCATAAATACAAAACATTTCAATTGACAGGCAGAAAAGGCACAAACAATGTGGCTCTAATTCTGAAATTTGATTCACTTTTAGTACTGCAAAGTAAAAACAATGAATGAAGTTTTATTTCCCACTGAAATATTTGGGACTAATTATGCAACATTGTAAAGCCCATACATAACATCTCGTTCATTGCAAGTCACACAAGCACAAGGTAGCCAGATTGCCCAGGTTTGATTTTACAACACCACCCATCCAAGGAGAGGGAAGACATGCACTATGAGAATAATGTAAAAAACCCAATTCCGTATCTCTAGAATACCACATAGAGCAAGCAAATTGCAAAACAAACTACGCACTGGTGGATAACTAACTAAATTTGAAGACAACAATAAACACATGGATAAATCTTCTCAATAAGCACTTATACCATAGAAAAGAAAATAATAAGGTAAAATGAATTAAACATCTCCCATAAGTCAAAATTAGCTTACAGAGAAGTTAAATCCTAGTTAAACACCTTAACTCCTGCCCACCAATCAATAAGCCATACAAGCTCCAGCCACAAGAGTTCCGCCACTACCCGGTTGATCCGTCTGTCAAATTCTTCGACACCGGCCTTACCACGACATAGCATATTGCCTAAGACAATGAATCAAGAGGTCAAAGTCAAACAAATTAATGGAAGCTAGCTACTCAAGATCTTTCTTAGTTTCTTTTATCAGTTGTGGCATGAAAACCAAAAAATGTGAAAACAAAAAAACTTATAATGCACTCCATATCCATCAGTAGAAAACAAACTCTAGTTGTTATATGGTGATTGGAGAGTAATTAAATGCTGCTATGATTGTATTAATGAAGAAAGAGTTCCCATTTTGAATGTTGATGTGCGGTTAGGAAAGAAAATAGTGAAAGGGGAGAAGAGAAAGCTGAATGAGATTAACAAGGAGGCCGGAGGCGAAGAAGAGCAGGCCCAATGGCACCACCACAGCCGCTGCTGCAATAGCCATGCCCAGGCCCAAAGGAGCACAACGCAACACAGAGAAAGCGAACAAATGAAATGATTTATGAACAGTAGTAATGCTATTGATATTTGATTTGGGAAGTGAGAGCACACACAGCAGCAGCGAATGGAATCAAATTGTCGTTAACAGAGAGAGCAGGGAACGGAACAACGTTATTTTCCCTCTTTTGGATTTTCCGAGGCCAGCAAACGCAGACGGAACCACTGCCTTTCCGGTTGTCACTTGCCACCAATTTATTACACCTCTGTATTCTTTTCTTTTCTTTTTTCTCATTATATAAAGATAATTTTTTTTTACACAATTATCTAATTATAATTTATTATGTTTAAAATTATTTTATAATATTAATATATAAATATTAAACTCATAAATAAATATCTTCCTAAACAAAGTAATGTTACTATAATTTTCTTAATCTTTATAAAAAAATGTTTTTAACACTTGAAAATTTATTTTCATCATTTTAGTTCTTAAAATCTTTTGTATTTTTTTTTTCTCCGTCATTAAAGAAGCTGCATTAAAAGATGCTTTAAAAAACAAAGTTACACATCATATCATGTCTCCCTTACATATGCGGATGTGGCATGTCATCACGCCATGTGTTGTTCATGTAGGCATAGAAACTAAGATTATATTCAACTAAATTAAGTGAAAGTTGAAAAGATATTTAGTAGTTATAAGTTAAAAAAATTATTTTTAAAATTATAAATATTTGATAAAATTAATTATTGAAATAGTTAAAAAATGTAAAATGATAAAAAATAAAAAAATTATGATTAATTTAAAAATAGTTAAAAAATTTGATAAATATATTAAAGATAAAAAAGAAAGAAAATATCAAAAGCTAAAAATTAGTATTTAAAAAAAATTACTTCACTTCAATTAGCATTTTAAAAAAATGTTGAACTATTAAAAAAAAATTGTTTATTGTACAACAGAACAAAGGTTATATTTGACAAACTAACTTAAAAAATAACTTATTAAATTATAAGTGTTTGATAAAATTAATTGTTGAAATAATTGAAAAGTGTAAAATGACAAAAACAATAAAATTATGATTTATTTTTTAAAAAAAGTAATCACAAATTTAGATAAATATATTAAAAATATAAAAAGTTAAAAGTTAGTATTTAATAACATATTAAAAAATGTTAAAAATTACTAAATAACTTTGTTTACCGAAAAGTCATACAAGTTTTTTGACTACTAAAAAATTTTAAAAATTAATTAAAATGTCTTACCAAATATAATCAAATTTTCAGTTAATAAAAAAACTAAAAATTAATTTATATATTTTTTCAAACATAACTTAAAATGATAAAAATGATTTTATGGGACTAAAAATAAAATAACTAATTATAGGGACTAAAAAAATCAAATACTCAAATTAAGGGAAAAAATTTATTAAAATATTTTATAGGAACTAAAATGGTCCAAATGTTTATTTTTTATGAAGACTAGAGACAATATTTTTTTAAATATAAGAATAAACAAATTTAAATTTAGAAAATAGAAAACAAAAATAATTCAAAATTAAATATAAAAAATATATTTAAGTCTATTGTTATTATTTTAAAATAATATTATTATCATACACGCTTTATTTATTTTATCTTCCTATTTTCACTGCAAAATTGGGATGAGTTCTGCTTTTTCACTAATATATTCTTACATTTTAATAAATAAATAAAAAAACAAAAGAAGGGAGAGAGTAAAGAAGAAGAATAAAAGAGGGTCAAAGTGCCCAACGGTCGAAAATGTTCAAAACGTCCTATTCCAACACAAACGTAAATGTGATGCTCCAAAGTCCAAACGTTACAGAATCCTCACTCCTAGTTTTTGCTTATTCCAACTCTTCTTCTAAGCTTTGCCTTCATTCAAATTCCACCTGCGACCTTCACATTTGCAACAATTTTCCACCCTCTTTTTTCTTTTCCATTTTGCAGTTCCAATTCATTTCTCTAACTCTTCTTTTTGGCTTTAACTTTTCAGATTCTTCGCCGAAGATGGAACCGGACATAATTGACTGGGACAACATAGATTCTACGTTCGCTCAAGATGACACCTACGAGAACTTCGACGCCCCTATGTGGGTTGATCTTTCTGCTTTTGATGAGTCTCTTGTTGATGATGAAGCTTGGTTTTGCACTCACGGTGAGGCTCTCTACAAGGGTATTCATGGAATTTCATTTCTTGCTTTTCGTTGTTGCTGAGTTTTTCTGCTTTTTCCTCTCCTAGATTGCAAGCATCCAAAAACTGCTGAAGATTTTCTTAAACCGGCAACCACTCACAATTCCAAGGTTGCAACCTCAATTCTTGTATCTTGTGGTTGTATTCTCTCGTAAATAGTTAAATTTCTTAACTTTTTTTCCATGGCAATGAATTAAATTGTTTTTTTTTTCTTGTTTTGTCATGCAGGCGAAGCTGTTAAGATTTGCAACCATTTCTGAAATTCTCCCCTTTAGGGACAGACACCGAAGGTACCAAATCCTATGAAAACAAAAGAGTAAAATGCATTTGGTAATTATATATTTGAATTGTGATGGATTTGGTTTCTGATTAAAAGTCAAAAGAAACCCAGTCTTCATCGTAAGAGGACCAAAATTACTTTTTAAATTGATCAAATCTTTAGGACTTAAAACACATTTTATCCAACAAAGAAAAATAAAAAAGGAAAATTTATAGTTAGCCTGATTATTTTTAATGTTTGTGTCAGGGAAAATTCTTCAATTGTGGAAAGTTTTTATGCCATGTCTAGTGAGAGATCCAGAAGACCCAGTTGTTCAGGAAGCTTTTATGAAGACAGTGAGAATAGAAATCCAAACTTTTCAGCTCCCCTGGGAAATGGTAGGACCAACAACAAGCTGAAGAAGCCACTGATAAAGACAAACAAGGCCAATTCAAAACAGTTGCATAATGGTTCAGTGGAGTGTCCTGTGAAAAGCAATAAAGAACCTCAGCTAAAGAGTACTTTCTCCGCACAAAATTTGTTGGGTGGCAGAGAGATTCTGAGTCAGATCAGTGGGTTCTGCTCTGAATTGAAGAGGCTAGCAACAAGAGGGAAGAAAGGGACAAGTGAGAAAGGTGCAAGTCAAACTGGGGTTTCAGAAGAGGTAAAGGAAAGTGTGGTACACAGGGAAAGGGTACCTCTTCTTGTGGTCAATGAATGGAACATGATCAAGTAATTGTGTGTATTTGAATTTTGATCCCGTTTTACAGCATTTTGATAGTGAAATGGCTATTTTAATTGGATTTTCAGAGTTAATGTAATAAAAATAATGTTAACTTAGTTTCAGAGTTAATAACTCTGTAAGTTATTAAAAATTTCCTTACTTGATTTCATAAAAGAATATCCATTCTCATTAATTTACTTTATTTATAATTTCAATACTAATTTATTTACATTTAATATCAATGTATAAAAAAAATAAATTTATACCTATAAGAGAAAGTCTTCTCTACTGTATATAACTAAAAAGATAATGAATGGGAAATTAAATACTATTTGTCAAAATTGATTTCATACATTAATTTTAGTCATACTTTATATGTTAGGTAAAATAAACATTAGATAAATTATATAAGTAATAAGAAAGTAAGCAACAAAAATAGTATATTTAAATTTAACTATTGAAACAATAAATTAAAAAATTTAATTCAACCCTAATAATTTGAATGTGAATGTAGTTTCATTTAAATTGTTTATTCTTATGAGTTAAACACAAAATTACCAAATTTGTTTCATAAAAGATTACCATGTTAGAATTTTAATGTATGGATCGACAATTTTTTTTAACAATTGCTAGTGAAAATTATTAAAATTAACATAATATATAAAATAATTTTTAAAATACAATATTTGATTCACAACTTCTAAAATATTATTTTGGTGATTAAGTTTTATGTTTTAAAACCCTCAATTTGAGTCCTTTATGTTTTAAAATATCAAAATATCCTTTCATCAGTTTTAATTGACATTGTTAATGTTTTTTAAATGAAGAGGTAATTTTTATCTTATAAAAAATTTAATCCCTCTAACTCCAACCATTGAAACGCTAGGTGGCATATTTCGTTGGTTTCATTGGCCAAATTAGTGGACTGATGTGACTACCACTATTGGACAATTAATTCGCTATATGAACAAGCCAATCATGTGGTCCCATGTGTAGGAGTAGTTTGCTTGGTAGACTAGCTAATTATGATAAAAAATAAAAAAAAAAATCAATCCAATTGCTTTTCAAATTATTTCATCTATTTTTTTATTCAAATAATTGAATTGATTTAGAAGATTGATTTAAAATTGAATTATTTTGAATCAATTTTAAATTGATTATAAGAATTAGATTAATTTTAAATATATTTTCTAACTATTTTTTATTTTCAAATGCTTTTCTATTTAGTTGAAAATTAATTCTATTAACTAAATTAGTTTTGTAAAACAATATCGTCTTTCTTTAAATCATTTTGAATAAAAACCAGTATTTTGAATCAGTTTTAAATTGATTATAAGAATTAGATCAATTTTAAATAGATTTTCTAATTTTTTTTATTTTCAAATTTTTTTTATTTAGTTGAAAGTTAGTTCTATTAACT
>PYAF01004995.1:675013-706250 GCA_007407185.1 Glycine tomentella | reverse complement strand
AATATAGCTTTTTTTAAATCATTTTGAATAAAAACCAGTATTTTGAATCTTTTAAATTGATTATAAAATTTAGATCAATTTTAAATAGCTTTTTTTATTTTCAAATGTTTTTTTATTTAGTTGAAAATTAGTTATATTAACTAAATTAGTTTTGTAAAACAATATAATTTTTTTAAATCATTTTGAATAAAAATCAGTATTTTGAATTAGTTTTAAATTGATTACAAGAATTAGATCAATTTTAAATAGATTTTCTAAAAATTCTATTAACTAAATTAGTTTTGTAAAGTAATACAGTTTTCTTTAAATCATTTTGAATAAAAACCGGTATTTTGAATCAAAAATTAGTTCTATTAATTAAATTAGTTTTGTAAAACAATACAGATTCTCGCCATGCTAATAGAGTGACATCCAACAAGTTGGAGTGAGACTTGTGATCTAATCGGACTGATCTTCTTATTGGATCGGTTGTGTAGTTGATCTAGGATGACCTGATCAAACTAGACCGAGTAGGTTATCAAATCCTGATTAGATCGGTCCAACTCGATCGATTTTATAACTTTTTATATTTAAAAAATAAAAAAAAATTGAATTTTGGATTATTATCAATTATTTATTTTGAGTACGGATAAATTTTTCTTATTCAAATAATATTAATTATATACTTATATATGATAAATACATATATCATTTTAAATTTTTAATATACACTGAATCAAATCACGATAATTACTAATTCACTGATCAGATCATTGATCTACTAACCTATTACCTCGACCGAACCAACCATGAAATCATATTTCTCTTTTTCCTCTCAAACATCACTCTCCAAATTTCCACAACACCACGCTCGCCATTCATGAACCTTGCGCAGTTACAACACATAACAATAACCAAATACCAACGTCACTAACACGAAGAGAGAGAAACACTAGAGAGAGAAAATGATGAATTAGAAAAGGGTGAGGACTTGCTTGTATGCGTTGGAGAAGTTTGAAGGTCCAGGCATGATCGATGAGGAATGTATATCTGACTAAATTGGTTGTTCCACCAAATTAATATAAATCTTTTCAGTTGTTTTACTGACATATTTTTTAATTTTTTTTTTGAAAAAGTCACTTATCTCAAAAGTAAATACATTTTTAAACACATTTAAGTTAATTATGAATTTCTTAAACGATGAATCACTTAAAAATAAATAATTTTGTTGATGTAGATATAATTAACTAATTTTTTAAGTAATTTTCATTGTACAACTTCTAGATCACTTTTATTTGGATATGTATTTGATTCAGTCATGTATTTTTTTCAGTTGGAAGGTTGTCAAGAGTGATTCTTCATGCCTCATCTTTTTTGTCGCAACGATCACTCTACACGCTTGTTAACGCTTAAGATGCTATAAAATGCTTTGCATATACACGTCATGATTAATAAGTTATTTACTTGCATTAGCTTTTGTAAAAGCTACTTATTCTAATAATTTGTTCTTTGAAAATAAACTACTTAAAATGTTAAGGGCTTTGAGTGTTTGGCAAAATCTAATAATTATAACAAGTAATTAATTTTAAAATTAATATATAGCAATAACAATACATGGAAAAAAAATCTTTAATGTTAGTACATCAACTTATTGTGGATATATATATATATATATATATATATATATATATATATATATATCCTTGTTGTATAATAAATTGAGACAGCACACAAAAAGAATTCATCCATCCCGATGGTTCCTTTAGACAGTGCCAAATCCAACTTAAAACAATACCAAATTAAAGGCTTCATCCCTAAAAAAAAAAATTGTTGATATTGCAAGCTTTCGGGAGGTAAATATCCCTAAAATATCCGAACATTTTAAAACTATAACAACATTTTTTAGATAAAAGAAAGAATAATTCACAAAAAAGAAAAAAAGAGGAGAAAACTTAGGAAACAATAACGACATTGCTTGTAAATTGTAATACGTTTAAGCCAAAAAATATAATACTCAATTTCCTCTTCAAAATAAAAATCAAATGCATCCTAAGTCCTAACTAATCTTGTCTATATCTATAACATATCAGTATAATTTCATCAAATTAAAGTGAGAACTTTATCACTAAATTTCCAGGAACTTGATAAATCTTATTTCCTCCCCTTTAGCACATCATCGAACAAGAAATTCCCTAGACACCGAAAGAACTCCTACCAAAACATCAATCCGCGTAAAGTATTTGATCAAAGAAAAAATATTGTCTACAATAATATTTTATCTACAAAAAGAAAAAGGAAAAGAAGATCTATGATTATAATTTATCTTATTATTGTAGATATTTTTTTTCTTTGACTTATATATGTGATATCTTTCTAACATTTTTTTATGTTTGTGTATATAGTAACTACAGTGATGCTTCAATATTTTTTGGATCAGCAAATAAAATATACATTATCATGGGTACAAGTGATACCCCCTGACAGAACCAGATTGCATGCAAAGCAAAGGTCCCTACAAGAAACACATGGAACATATATACCCCAATCACCAAAGCATCCCATCTAACAATTATACATCACAATAAAACATTAGGGCAGTAACCAATAATGCTTCAATATTGTTATAATTTTATAAATTTCTACTTTATAATTGTCATGTTGCAATGCCAACCACGGTCCAGAGATGTTAGCAGCTTACACCAGATTGAAGATGTAAATTAATTTCAATAAGTTTTGGTTTAATTTCCTCTTCTTTTCTTAAAAAAAAATATATTTTAGTCTGTCGTGATTGTCCAAGATAAATTTGGAAGTTCTATCAGATATAACTAAATTTCCAGCTTAAAGAAAATATTGTTCAATTACTGCATCAATAGCAGTAATTGAATTTTTAATTACAATTACATATTGTTTCATTACAATTACATATACTTTTTCTAAAAATGAATTTTTAATTTATGTTTCTTTTACAAATTATGAAAATTATTAAAGCAATATATTTCTAACTAAATTATATAAGAATATATTTTATTTGTGTAATTACATTCCTGTAAAATATGCTCTTTTCTCTTTAAAATATCATTATCAATTCTTATTTACACGTCAAATAACGAATGGATTAAAATCGAATAAGATAGTTACTATCCTATCCACCAAACGACCTGAAATACACAAAATTCCATTTGTTTCGTAATTATGATAACGTTTTTTACATAAACAAAGATGAACTAATAAATATAATAAAAATAATACTTCCTTCAGTCTTATATACTTTGGACATAATCACGCCTACTAATAAAAATAATCAATTTTATCAATTTTTAAATGTTACTAATGTAACAATTTTGTCCGTATTAATAATGATTAACTTGTTATAATTAATGTGAAAATATCAATGTTAAAAAGTATTATACATTCCTATAAATTAAAAGACATAAATACTTAAAGTATTTAATAAAGATAACTAGTGAGAAAAAAATTAAGTGATTCATAAAAATTGTAAAATATTCCTTCATTGTATTATTAATTATTATTTTAAGTTATTTTACAAAACAAAATATTGTTACACAAATGACATGAGAACTTTATTTCTTTTATATGATTTTAATTCCAAAACCTAATGTGGTCTTCCTTTATAAGCCTTCACTTCAAAAGTCTCCTCCTAAATTGTTAGATAGTGTTTGGTTAATTTACATTTGAATGCATGACAAGTGAAAATTTTAAAAATTAATGTAAATTTCACACTTCAACATTATATTTTAATCAAATATTTAATAATTTTTTTTATCTCAATTCACTTTCACACTTTTTTTTTTAAAACTAAACACAACCTTAATATCGAGACATCGGTGTCATCATACAAATCAAAGATAAACATGTTTTTATTGAATTTTGGTCAACCTTTTTGTCCAACTTGTTAGTAATATTGCAACAGTAGCACCTCTCAATTGCTATATTTTTTATTTATTTTAAAAAAAGCCTCAATTACTAATTATTGAGAAATTTCTTCTTACATTATTTAAATCTTTCTACACCATTCATTTTTTATTTTTTTTTTAAGTTATCGTTCATCCTTTTTTTTCTCTTTTTTATCTCATTTTTGCTTCTTCTTTTTCTTTGGTCATCTTCTTTGTATGTTCTTTATGACATACCTCTTTCTCATGTGTTGGCCGTGGTTTGGTAGCTACTTTGGCTATGGTGATAGTACAATAAATGTTGTAATGACAAAAGCCATCCGTATAAAATATATGAATTACTCAATTTGAATGAATCATACGAATTGTTAATATGTATGAATTTAGACAATAAATAAAAAAAGAATAAA
Source organism: Glycine tomentella (assembly GCA_007407185.1). Taxonomy (NCBI): domain Eukaryota; kingdom Viridiplantae; phylum Streptophyta; class Magnoliopsida; order Fabales; family Fabaceae; genus Glycine; species Glycine tomentella. The sequence continues at coordinate 701,950 of PYAF01004995.1, read as the reverse complement.
AAAGAAAAATAATGATGCACAAAAAAGATAAATTTTTTTAGTAAAAGATAATTTCAGAATTATAATGTTATTATTGGATGTATTTGATTTTTGAATAATATAGAAAAAAAACCATAATTATTGATAAGACAGCAGGTTCAAACCCATTAGCCATATATAGCAACCTGTAAGCCTTCTTATGTTGCTACTTGCTAGGCAACACGTCCATGATTTGAATTTCTGTGGAACAATAGTTATTTGGATTTTTTTGATTTCAAATTTGGTGGGGTAATTTCCAGGATTAACGGAATTTTGTTTTAAACGAGGGATCTGTTTCAGTGTTATTTATTTTTCTTTTAACATTTTAATTTAATTTTTTATAAAATAATTACGCGTGATCTGTTTTTCAAATGTTTCGTTCATTTCGTGCTCTAAGATTTCGTATTATATAGCAGAATTATTCTACAAATACCAAGAAAAATTATAACTACATGAGAAGAAATAATAATTTTATAAAATTAATTTTATCATTGATTCATTTTTAAATTTTTGTTATTTATCATTAATATTATAAATATCATATATACGAAATAAAGTCATTAATGTTATATTAAAAATTAAAATAATAATTATTTGATATTAATTTTTTTACATGATAATTATTATAAAATAAAGAGAGTATTTTATAAAAAAGAAAATAAATTTACAAAAATATTATTTATCATAGTTAATTTATTTATAATTTCTATTTTCATTATTACCATCATGGACATAAAAAGAAAAATAACTAATATTACATTAAAAAAGATAAATTAACACTTATTTTACTATTACTTAGAAATTAGAATCCGTTTATTTAAATTTATTTGTTAAAACAAATGTTTATTTTAATAAAGTAAATGTTTTTTATTTTTTAATATATTTGTCTAAATCATTATTATTTAAAATAATTTATTTATTTATTTTAAGAAATAAATCTTATCTTCTTCTTAAAAATAATCTTATATAAAAATTATTTATTTTAAAATTAAACAAACCCGTTCATAATTTATCTTGTTATTATACAAAATTTAGTATAAGAAGATGAAGGGAATAATATCTTACTGTTGCTCGCGGTAGAATCCATGACTTTGAGTTTGAAGTATCCTTGTCAAAATAATAAAAAAAATAAAAAAAAGTTCGGCTGATTGAAGTATAAAAACACAACACCACGCAGCCATTATACCCTTTTTGTGTTCGCGTCTTTCACTCTCTCTCTCTTGTCTCTTTGTATCGTGCGTGTGTGTTTCACATTCACAATGAACAGCATCTCATCACTGACCCTTGATTCTCACGCAATATGCAACCCTCGGCGCTCCATCTCCCTCCGCCAAGTTCGCCCCACTCGAAACGTCATCGTATGCTCCGCGAAACCCGTCGCGCCTTCCCCCACCAAGCTCGCCGCCGCCGACACCTCCGGCGGCCGCATCGGGGCGCTGAGTCAGGTCTCCGGCGTGCTAGGTTGCCAGTGGGGCGACGAGGGCAAAGGGAAACTCGTCGACATATTGGCCCAGCACTTCGAAATCGTTGCTCGCTGCCAGGTACTGCCAAAGTTCTCTTCTTTTTCAATTTTCATGGCTTTTGTCTTTGTTTCAAATCGTGGGTCGTTTGGAAAGTCGATGGAATTAGTGTGTGTGTGTGGGTGTTTTGGTGGCAGTGTTGTGTTAGGGTTGATTGCTCTGCGGTTTAACTGAATCAGTGTATTTTGTTTGTTTTTTTAAGCTTTTTGATATTGTAATTTATTATGAGAAGAACACTAGATTGAACCTGGAATTGGGAGGCCTGTCAATTCTATGGCTGAGATTACAGAGATGTCGTTTTTGTTTCTTTCATTATCGAATAATGTTTTATTTTAGCTCGTCCATGTTAGCAAAGGGTAGTGGTTTGATACTTTGACTTTTGAGTCCCTGATGTTGCAAAAATAAGGACTAAAATGAGAGAAATGTTAGCAATATTCTCTAACACATTCTTTTGAACACATTTTTTACTCTTGGTTGGAATTTATTAGTTGGAAATCATAAAATTTTTGGGTCTGGCTTCTTATTTAATGAGTACTACACATGGTTTTATAGTTTCAAATAAATTTTAACAGAGTCCATTAGAGAGTGTTTTCTCTTAAATGATTGACCCTTGGTAATTTCAAGGGCTATAACGGCAATTTTGTAATTTTGGATAGTGATGCTATTTAGTTTAGCGATTATTTGGTGTATTGTGATTGGGTTTTTCAATTGTTATTTTGCATTGTTAATTTGTGATTATTATGTGTTCTCAGGGTGGAGCTAATGCTGGGCATACTATATATAATGCAGAAGGGAAAAAGTTTGCCCTACATCTTGTTCCTTCTGGTATTCTCAATGAGGATACTCTCTGTGTTATTGGGAATGGGGTTGTAGTGCACCTGCCGGGGTTGTTTAAAGAGATTGACGGTCTTGAATCAAATGGGGTCTCTTGCAAGGGAAGGATATTGATATCTGATCGCGCTCACCTGTTGTTTGATTTCCATCAAGTAGTGGATGGGCTAAGAGAAGCCGAGCTTGCTAAATCTTTCATTGGCACCACAAAGAGAGGCATTGGACCCTGCTACTCCAGCAAGGTTAACCGTAATGGCATCCGAGTGGGTGATTTGAGGCACATGGATACTTTCCCTCAGAAGCTTGATCTTATATTGTCAGATGCAGCATTGAGGTTCAAAGATTTTAACTATGGTCCAGATGTGCTCAGGGAAGAAGTTGAAAAATACAAGAGGTATGCCGAGAGGTTGGAGCCCTTTATTGCTGATACTGTGCTTGTCATGAATGACGCCATAGAACAAAAGAAGAAGATTTTGGTTGAAGGAGGACAAGCTACCATGTTGGACATTGATTTCGGAACTTATCCCTTTGTTACTTCTTCTAGCCCATCAGCAGGCGGGATATGCACTGGTCTTGGTATTGCTCCAAGGGTACTTGGTGATTTAATAGGAGTGGTACGTGGATTTTTTCTATTTTTTTAATTGTTTATTGGAGTTGTTGGTAATCTTTTTTGTATTTTGTCTGAACTGTCTTACTCAAAAAGAAGTCTGTGTTTCTTATCAGTAATTGTTCCTTACTGCCAAACTTTTAGCTCAGGAACTTCAAGCTGTTTCTGTGCTTTTGTATTAAAAAAATATAACATGAACAAATTTAGCATAGTTAACACAGGAAGAATGGTTTATTAATTTTATTTTGGTTGTGCAGGTGAAGGCATACACAACAAGAGTTGGTTCTGGTCCTTTTCCAACTGAAATTTTGGGTTCAGGAGGTGATCTCCTCAGATTTGCTGGGCAGGAGTTTGGCACAACTACTGGCCGTCCTCGACGGTGTGGCTGGCTTGATATAGTTGCACTGAAATACTCATGTCAAATCAATGGTTTCTCATCGTTGAATCTTACCAAGCTGGATGTGTTATCAGATCTTGAAGAAATACAGTTGGGTGTCTCTTACAAACTTGCTGATGGCACCCCAATCAAATCATTCCCTTCAGATCTCCGTCTTCTTGAGCAACTGAAGGTAACTTTTCTATCTTTTCTATCTTCACTCTAGTTTTGGATAACATAACCAAATGCTTCTATTTGATATATGACTAATATAAACCAAAATGGGAAGTAACAGGGTTTTCAAGGAAGGTAAAGGTCCTTAATTTTTGGGAATTTGCATTGCATTCTCTCACGGCTATTTGTTTTCATGTTTTAGGTGGAATATGAAGTACTTCCTGGATGGAAATCTGATATTTCTTCCATAAGAAACTATTCTGACCTTCCAAAAGCTGCAAGGCTGTATGTGGAAAGGATAGAAGAACTTGTGGGGGTCCCTATTCACTACATTGGTATTGGGCCTGGACGTGATGCTCTCATATACAAATGAGTCCACATTGGATTTGCATGCCTCTGTAGGTAAGTTGAGGCTTTTTGCGGTAGAGGTGTCTATTCCCGCTAAGTTTCAGTTTTTTTGGGATATAAACACATTTGTAATGACTAGTGAGGATCAGCTACATGATGTATTATTATGTTATTAGCCATCATCATTGGCATTTTGGGTTTTTATATGAATTTGATACAAGGTGTTTGCAGTCTAGTTATGCAATACTTGTCGGAATGATGAGTATGAATTAGATGTATGATGCTAACATCTGCCCTTATCGTGGTGGTATTCATGTAGAAAATAATGCTGTACTTGTAACCCACCCAAATGCTTTTAGCTTTCAACTAACTATCTACAAAATTGCATCATGGTTTTGTTGCTCTACGCAATCTTTATTCTCGCTTATCATTGTTTGGTTGAGAAATGGTAAGTTATTTTTAAATGAAATGAAATACATCACCGCAGGAAAGGAAAGGAAATGGAGAAGAAATATTGACAAAGTAGTATGGTAAAAGTCTGAGACTCACTAATATTCAAAATTTTCTTTCTTTCCACTCCATTTCTTCTTTACGCAACCAAGCCTAAGTGATTGGTGAGTGTAACAAAATTGGAGGCTAAGAATTTAGTATCAAGTGCCCAAGGATTTTCCTTTCATTTTTTTTGACAAAGTGCCCGAATCTTAATTTAGCTCTCTTTTATGTCACTGGTCATGAGTGTTTTCGGCCTGATTTATGATGGGGATAATGTTAAAGCAGCGGGGGGTCCAACGAAAAGGATTTCCAACACAATTATTGCGATTCAACTCGTTAACTTAAGGTATAACATGCCAAAATCTTTTTTTTTTTTTTTTGTAGAATAATATGCCAAATTCTAATCCATTAGTATTATTGAATTATAAAGTGTCACTCAAATCAAATAAATATCTTAAAATGAATCCTAAATAAATGCGTTTTCTCATCATGCATCAGTTTTATAATTTTCAGAAAACCAATCAAAACCCGTGATTAGGTGCTGTTTGTCTCTTTGGCAGAGTAAACTTTATTTAATCTTAATTCATTGTCTTTACATAACCGCCGCACATAAAAAATAAACTCATTTTAATTAATAACTTTTAAAAAATGTATTGATCCATCTTCTTTTTAAGAAGAGAAACCCAAAAGATCTACGATCTACTTTTCTTGCCACATTAGCTGCATAGCGACGTTGACTTTTTTCCCATCCATTTCATTCAAACAAAAATGTTTATCACGAATAAAAGAGAAGAAAAAAGAGAGAGCTAGTGAGTTTGAATATTTTACTAATAAAAACCAACAAACTAACCACTAATATTTGTGAACAAATTGAATTAAGTTGAAGAATGAATTCTGCTATCAATTATTATATTGCGGCTGGCGTGACAAGTATTTTGATACAGACTAGAGATATGCCGGGGCAGGGACGCCATACTAGCGTGAAGTCACAAACCAATCATGTAATACAATCTCCAAGTCCATACATACACTATGCACAGATATTTATTATTTATTGTCTATGTTATTGTTCAATAAAGATTTGAATGACAAATGGCTCAAAATGAAATGAGCATAACATAACCATTCCAACATGTAAAGGCATGCTGTATTGTACTAAAAAGTTTCAAGTTTCTCTATCTGTTCTGCAACTGCAATCCTTCATAACAGCCAGCAATGGAGACAGGGGCCAATAATAAGAAAGCATCATATCTCCCTTTGCAGCAATTCATTTCTGTTACCACCCCTCTTCTTGATTTGGAAAAGGTATCTACTTTGACTCTCCCTCTCTCCTATGGTCTATTAATGATAATAACAGTTGCTTTTCATGTATGTTACTTTCTAGTGCCACTTGAATTAAAAGAGTGATGATAAAGGTCATAGGTTGGAATGAGTGGTTTATGGGATTTTTTGTTTCTGGGTTAGGAAGCTGAGGTATCAATCTCAGGAGTGTCTCAAGAGAGGGTGGTCATAGAAGATGCTGAAGAAGATGAATTCAAAGTCAATGACAGTCCCATAGAGCAAGTAAGGCTAACAGTTCCAATCACTGATGATCCTACTCAGCCAGCACTGACATTCCGGACATGGGTTCTTGGGTTGGCATCCTGTGTACTACTTGCCTTTGTAAACCAATTTTTTGCCTACAGAACCAACCCTTTGAAAATCTCTTCGGTCTCGGTGCAGATTATTACCCTCCCACTTGGAAAACTCATGGCTGCAACCCTTTCCACTAAACCAGTCCGAGTGCCGTTCACAAAATGGTCTTTTTTGTTGAATCCAGGGCCATTCTCTTTGAAGGAACATGTGCTGATCACCACCTTTGCTACCTCTGGATCTAGTGCTGTTTATGCAATTAACATGATCACAATTGTTAAGGCTTTCTATGATAGAAGCATCCATCCAGTAGCAGCTTATTTGTTAGCACTATCAACCCAAATGCTTGGGCATGGATGGGCTGGGATTTTTAGAAGATTCCTTGTTGACTCCCCTTATATGTGGTGGCCTGAAAACCTTGTGCAGGTGTCTCTATTCAGGGCATTTCATGAAAAAGAAAAAAGGCCTAAAGGAGGAAACACTAAGCTGCAATTCTTTTTCCTAGTCTTTGTAGTGAGCTTTGCCTATTGCACTATTCCAGGGCACTCTTTCCAAGCAATATCAACTATCTCATTTATTTGCTTGATTTGGAAAGATTCCATCACTGCTCAACAGATTGGTTCAGGCATGAATGGCCTTGGCATCGGCTCATTTGGCCTCAATTGGAACACTGTTGCAGGCTTCTTAGGCAGTCCTTTAGCTATACCTGGCTTTGCCATCATCAACATGTTGATTGGATTTGTGCTGGATATCTATGTGGTGATTCCCCTTGCTTATTGGAGCAATTTATATGATGCCAAAAAGTTTCCCCTCATTAGTTCTCACACGTTTGACTCTACTGGTGCAATATATAATGTTACTCGGATTCTAAATCCCTGAACTTGAAATTGATTTGAATAGTTATAACAATTACAGCAAGATCTATCTTAGTATTGCATTTGCATTTGAGTATGGATTGGGCATTGCAACTTTTACTGCCACTGTTTCGCATGTTACCCTCTTCCACGGGGAGATGATTCTTCAGGTGTGGAGGAAGACAACAAGTGCACTAAAGAACAACTTGGAGATGTCCATACAAGAATTATGAAGAAAAACTATGAACAAGTCCCTGAATGGTGGTTTGTCACCATTTTGATTCTTATGGTTGTTATGGCCTTGGTTTCTTGTGAAGGCTTTGGCAAGCAACTCCAACTGCCATGGTGGGGAATTTTACTTTCTTTAACAATTGCATTAGGACCAAAGAGAATGTTCTCCAAGGATGGTGTTTATCCAGGGATGAATTGGTTTTTCCTGATTGGTTTACTAGCACCTCTTCCAGCGTGGTTGCTTTTTCACAAATTCCCCAACCACAAGTGGATTCAACTCCAACTTTCCCATCATCACTGCAGGTGCATCCAATATCCCACCATTCAGATCTGTGAGTTCTATTACATGGGGAATTGTTGGAATCTTCTTCAATTTTTATGTTTATAGAAAGTTCAAGGCATGGTGGGCTAGGCATACTTATATTTTTTCAGCTGCTTTAGATGCTGGAGTTGCTTTCATGGGTGTAGCCCTCTATTTTGCCCTCCATTCTAATGGTATTTTTGGTCCAACCTGGTGGGGTCTTGATGCTGATCACTGCCCTTTGGCCAAATGCCCCACAGCTCCAGGTGTACATGCCAAGGGATGCCCTCTTCTCTGATTTCCATATTTGCATTCATCACTCATATTGCCTAGTGAATATGATATTTTTTGGGTGAATCCAGCGTATCTCCGGCCACGAGCCAGAGACAAATCTCTGGAGCTATGGAGATCCATTTAGCGGGTTGACCTCTCCCGAAGTCCCAATAGATACTCTTCCATACACATGTAAATATGATATTGGACATTAAAAGTACCTGAAGTCTAAATATTCACTTTCTGTCTCTGCTGACTGTAAAGTCTAATGGAATGTTGAATAAGATACACAGGTTGAGAGCAGAACAAGCTGCTAGATTTTTTAAATGAACTAAGAATTTGTTTTACTTTGATTTCTTTGTATTTAAGCTACCACTATCAGTGTATCTTATTTCAATCTTCCATGCCTCAATAGGCAAGTTGAAACTTGAAGTACTGATTTCAGAGTTTTGGGATGAAAATGAATTTGTAGTGATTAGTGAGGATTACTGCTTATTATGTTGTTATCCATCATAAATGACACTTTGGGCTTCTGAAGAAATTTGATACAGGATATTTTTCGCTTTAATTTTGCGTAATACATAAATCATATTTACGGTGATAACAGCTTCCCTTGTTTTGTCACTCAGCAGAAATAATAATGTTGTGCTTGTAGTAATGATCTATAGGCTTTCGCTTTCTGAAAAATTGTTGTCTTTCGTTGCTCTTAGTTCTCACTCATACCATCAATTTTACTTGCTTCCGCTCATATTAAGTGGCGTCTAATCATTGACATTCAAATTGATTAGTAGCATGCTCCCTTCTTGGCTTCTTACTGCTTCCCTGAGGAAATGGTTGGTTTGTATCTACTACTATTGCTTAAGATGAAGGTTTTTAATTGCAGCTGTGGTCACAGTTTTGGCACAATTTTTAAAATTGGGAGAAATTGTGGTTATGGTTTTGTTGGGATCCTTAATTTTGTGAGAAATTACGAATATATGCAGTCACAGTTTTAAGGTAATCTTTAACATTATGAGAAATTGCGGATAAATGCAACTAAGATTGTGGAGAGCGAAAAAATTCTTAACATCAAAGCCAGCATCACATATATCAGACTATTTTTAAAAACCTTGCCTAAGATTAAAGGGGGAGGGTGGTTGTTGATTAGGATTTGGATGGTTATCAAGTTGCAAAGCCATGACAAAATGTTCACCAAGACAAAATTAATTGTGCCAAGATCAGCCGAGATTCTCATAAAGTTTGTCTGTGAAATGAAGAATTGGAGCATTTTAATGGAGCAATTATTTAATTTATAAGAGTCAAAAGAGAATTATTCAAAATCAATGTCAAATTAAAGTTGTTATTTTTTTAATATATGTTGTTATATACTGATTAATTCAATTTTAAATTATAATATATATATATATATATATATATATATATATACGAAAAATAGATCATTTTACATGAAGTGTAGTAGGGAAAACAATTTTATTGAGCTTTTTACATCCAGTTATCCGAAGAGAAAAATAATTTAAAAATTTTAAGAATTTTGATATGACTATTTATTCATTCTCTTTGTGTCTATTTTTCTTTTCAAATGATTTTATTCTGTGAACATCAATATGAAAAAAATTCAATAGTAATTTATGTATCAGCACACTAATTATAAGTAAAATTAAAATATAAGGAAGTTTCTATTGAAGCTCATACTATTCTTTTTCAAAAATATTATTTGAGATTTTGATTAGTAGTAGACTAGTATCTATAAGAATTAAGCATATATGAGAAAATCCATTCCTGTTGCACAAGAGTCTAGCACAAGACCATTTGTTATATAGCACTGGTTTTGGCCAAATTCATAAAAATACCTTTTATTTTTTTTTGCTAATATGATCACTATCCAAAATATATGGAGGATGGACAACCATTGCCTACGTAATTACTTGAAAATTAAAGAAGCTTGTTGTGATCAATATAGTATGCTTGGTTTAAATTAATTTATGTAAAACTAATAATATATTTTTTTCTTACAAATATATTTTTTCAATTACAATCAACAATGTCAACATTTAAACACTTAACATGTGGACATGTCTTCGGTTTACTACATGCTGTTAGTGTTTGGATTTGTGGTGTACATGCGGCAGCACGAAGCCCAGGACTGTTGAACCGAAGCATGGATGAGGCATTTTTACTTTTTTAGGAGTATTTTTTTTTTAATTACCATTTGAGGATAGATTTTAAATTAATTATCATTAGGGGATAAGTCGATGTTACGACTTTTATTTTTTTAATTTTTTTAAACTGAAGTCGTAAAAACCTTTATGATTTTATTGTAATTTTTTTTTAATATTTACGACTTTAAAATCGTAATTTTTTTTTTACTTTTTACACAGAAATCATAAATATAAAATTGAAAATATATTTATGACTTAGAAGTGGTAAATATATCCACTTGCAATATAGACCGAATAAGGAATAAGAACAGAAACCTATACGTTCATCATCTTCGTTGTTCTCCACATAAAACTCAAGGTATCAGTAAAGAACACGAAATCCTAGGAGAACTAGGTTACATAATCATATAGAGAAGAAGATGAACAGTGAGGGCGAAGAAGCTTTGAGAGAAAATAAGAAAAATCTAAAAGACAGAAAAAGAAAAGCCACACACACTGTGCCTTCAGTGAAAAAAACCGCTTATATATTAGTAAATCAAAAGCGAAACACACCGTTTTGACCTTGGACCTTTCGGTTCCTTTTCCTTGGGCTTCATATCACAACATTAAAATAAGGTCCAACAAACATATTTAATATTAAATTTGTCACGTTAAAATATTTTAGTTATCGATTTATTTTCATATTAAATAGTAAGATGGTATTTCAATTTTTTTTTAGCAAAATATTCCACCACCCTATTTAGATAGGGTTATAAATTTTACTCCTTATTAAACTTTTTAAAATTCAATTTTTAGGTTCTAAATTTTGGTTTAATTGGACAAAATTTCTCAACTTTTATCTATTAAGATTTTTAGTCCCTAAATTTTAATTTGAATGATGAAGATTCTTAAATTCTTAAATTTTTTAATTATTAGTCTCTAAACAAAAATTAAAATTCATTATTTTTATTCATTTAATAAAATTTCGACCACTAAGAACCAAAATTCGAAAAAGTTGAGGAATAACAACTTAGTTAACTCGATTGATATATTAGGCATGTTAACTCGCCCATGTGTATTGCCAATGCTTACTAGTGTGGTGCATTTCAGCAACGTTGGCGCAGCTCGTGTCTTTCTCGCATTTAATCGATAGATAGCACTTAGCATTGACACTGAGTGTGAGAATGGCAACGGGAACGGGAAGTAAGAAGAAGCCATCACCTCTTTCTTTGGAGCAATTCATCTCAATTACCGCTCCTCTTCTTGACTTGGAAAAGGTACTCTTTCTTCTTCTTCTTCTCTTTTTCTTTTATCATCTCAATTGTTACAACCATGAAATCGATCATAACTTTCAAAAAGTGGTTTGTTTTACGAAGTTTCGATTTTTTTTTTTTATATCCTTTGGCTTAGGATGCTGAGATTTCAAGCTCAATCGCCACTGGCGCGTCCCGGAATTTGGATACTGCTCAAAAGAGGGGTTCCACAATCCTCAACTTGAAGTGTGTCGATGTCCAGGTTACCTTTTTTCTTTTATATATTCCTGCTCCTATAATTCCTCTTTTGTTTTGAACTACCATATAATTTGTATTTCAAAAATATCAAAATATTAGATAAAGTGGAATTTTATGTTTATCTTATTTCATTAATGTTGAGATTTCAACAGTATCGAGGTAATGGAGCTAGCTAGCTAAGTGTACAGTTGATTTTTCTTGTTTTCCTGTGTATTTAAGTAGTACGTGGAGCTTCAATTGATCAATTCATATGTTGTGTTCCCTTCTTTATTCTGAAAATAGACAGGGCTTATGGGGAAGTCTCTGATCGAGTTCCAGTCGACAAAAGGAGATGTTCTTCCTGCACACAAGGTAAAGCATATGGATTCACTTTCTTTTATCTGTTCACTATCAAACTGGCTATACTGGTTGATTAACCCAACTTTAAAGTTGTGCATTTTAGTCTTGTCTTGTATGAACCTACTTTTATTGTATTTTCTGCATTTTTCTCCCTCCTCCTCCCACTTGATATTCAGCACAAGTACTTGCCTCAAAAACATCTTGTATTACTGAGAGGACTTTCTCTATTTATTCAATGCATATTGTATTACAGTTCAGGAGTTAATGCGGTTTTCTTTTTTGCAGTTTGGTACTCATGATGTTGTTGTTTTAAAACTCAACAAGGCTGATTTAGGTTCTCCTGCTCTTGGACAAGGTGTTGTTTACAGATTAAAGGTACCCACCTTATTGATTCAATTTGTGAAAAGAAAATAATATTGGTCATGCTGTTGGCTAAAGATGGTCCCTGGACACCTTTTGAATATTACTTTGACTTACTGGTTTTATACAATTACTAACAGGACTCATCAATAACTGTTGCTTTCGATGATATACCAGAAGATGGTTTAAACAGTCCCCTAAGACTGGAAAAAGTAGCAAATGAGGTATGCTGCTGATAAGTTCATAAATAGATGCTTTTTTATTTCTTCTTGTATAAAGTAGTTATGCAGGTTGATTATAAATAATTCAATGACTACTGTGATGTTCCATGAATTTTGCTGGAATTTAATTTTAGATATGCATAAATACTGATATGCACTGAGGACCCTAATATGCAGCTTTTGCTCTCCTTTTGGTTAGTTAGCTTGTTGTTTTCTGTTGTGTAAAAGTAATAATAACATGTAGTTTGGCATTTTACCTTCTTTTTTTTAATCAATTTCTGGCTCCTAGGTTCTTATGTGCTGCAAATATTTGTTGCTCATGTAGGTGACATATCGCAGGATGAAAGACGCATTGATACAGTTGAGTAAAGGAGTGCACAAGGGTCCTGCCTCTGATCTGATTCCTGTCTTGTTTGGGGAGAGGCCACCAACAGTGTCCAAAAAGGATGTATCCTTCACTCCCTTTAATAAAAATCTTGATCACTCTCAGGTGTGTAACCAAATTTCTTGCTCAGTCACTTTATTTGTTATTTTTTTCCAATTAGTTTTCTACTTTCTGTAATCTATTTTCATTCAATGTATCATTTCATCTATGGTTGCTTGTTCCTTTATAATTAACATAAAGCTGTTTTTTTTGGGTACAGAAGGCACATTTCTGGAATAGTTCCACTATTTTATGCTTATTGCTGTCAATAGGTCTTTTTCTTTAGGGAAATTAGAAGAATTGTGATTTAGGGACTCCAAGCAAAATTATTTTCAGTTTAGGAACATTAGCCACTCTATTGTTTATTAACGTTCAGAAAAAGAATTGGAAATATTTACTTCATTAATCACTTGAGTACTCAACCATTCTAGATATTTTTTGTTAAAGCATTCTAAATCATGATTCTAAAAAATATTTCATAATAATTATTTTGCATTTTGGCACCATTCTCAATTTTTGAAATTTCTTATTATTTTTAAGGTCTTAACTGGATTACTTTAAAACCTATGACAAACATCACAGGAATTAACAGAATACAACTTTAGGGTTCTATTTGTTGTGTAATCATAGCTAAAAGAACTCACAATTTTGATCCTGAAGTTAAGTGAATTTTATGGATTACCACCATATAAATAAGCTAGAATATTACAGATTTCTAGGACATGCTCTATATAACTATATTATAGTCAAATTCGAGTGGCTTGTTGTTGTATCAAATCAATTAACCAATGCAGAATATACAAGTAGTTCATCCTTTTCTGCTTTGCACTTCTGCCTCGTGCTCACAAAATTATGTATTTCTGTTTTCATCTCCAAAGAAAGAAGCAGTTTCGAAAGCTCTATCATCGAAGAACGTGTTCTTGCTGCATGGACCACCTGGAACAGGAAAAACTACGACAGTTGTAGAAATTATTTTACAAGAAGTGAAACGTGGATCTAAGATTCTTGCTTGTGCTGCCTCAAATATTGCTGTTGACAACATTGTTGAGCGGCTAGTTCCACATAGGTAAAATATTTTATTATATGTTTGACCCTATAACAATTGACTGGTTTTACTCAGATTGAAGCGCTGTGACTTGTTATAGTAGCTTCAGCATCTGACAACATAGATAAACAATGTCTTCTATTATAAAACATTTGTCCACAGAACCAGTTATTTAGAAGAAAAGGAATACGTTCTTACAAAATTCACCTTCTTCAGAAAGTAATGTCTTGTGAAGTTTATAATTTGGAAACCATTTTTTTTTTTAATGTTCCTGTTCTTATTTACTTTTTGTTGTTTTTGCCCACTCTGTGGTGAGATGTGCTTTCTCCTTTTGGTTTGGTTTCGTCAGGTGTGTAAAATCATTTGTTGATACTTGATACTCATTCATGATTACGTTTTCTGCTAGAGTTAAGCTGGTGAGACTGGGTCATCCTGCACGTTTATTGCCTCAAGTATTGGACAGTGCGCTGGATTCCCAGGTACATTGTGACAACTTATTTAAACACTAAGCTATTTCTATCCCATTTTTTGTTACCATTCCACAATAGCATCAGTAAAATGTCCAAATTTGTGTCAGTGTTATATGCATATTCTTTAAACAAGGCAAAACTGCCATCTCAAAAGAGCTCTGCAATCCCTCTAGAGATCCATGATAGAAAACCCCCATTAATAACCATGGTCCAATCACATAATAACCAAGAAAACAACTATGTCCCACACTAGATGAGAAGGGGAAAAATTCTGGTTAAATTTTTTGGCAATTTTCCTTGCACAAATGCCAAATTCCCTACAACCAAAACACAATGCCAAAGAACATTACATTCCTTGCTACAAAGTCCTCTAATGAGAAAATATAAAAAAAAACCCAAAGATTCTGGACAGATAAATTGCTCTCTGGAAATGATAGCCAATTTCACAACTACCAAGCAACTTAAAAATGCAAAAAGTTTTCTTTAATCAAGATTCTGCACAAAGTGTCAGATGATGGATTGAGTTACTAATATTTGGCATTCGTCAAATTTATGTCATATATCACATTTGTTTTCACCATTCCATATTGAATTTCTCTAATATTAGGTACTACGAGGAGATAATAGTGGTCTTGCAAATGACATTCGGAAAGAAATGAAGGTAAGTTTTAGAACAAAAGTTACAGATCTGAATCTTAACTTTCATTGTGATTTTGTTACCATTTACCAGCATTGTTAATTTCATCTAGCTGATGTTTCTGGGACTGTTACTTCAGATGCTATCATCGATGTCAGCATTACTTCATGTTAGCTTAATAATATAATAATCCAATATTACTTTTCACCTCCTCCTTTCACCCCTATTTTATTTTAGCTTATTTTTCATCTCTTTTGTTTTATTTCCACTTTTTCTCCCCCTCTCCCTTTCTCTTTCTTCGTCTTATTTTCGATCTATCATTGGGTTCATCTACCACTGACCTCAATTAACTTGGGTTAAATGTGCTGTTGATGTTGAATTTGATTACTTTTCACGTGATATAGCCTATTTTTTTTTTTTAGGCATTGAATGGAAAGCTGCTGAAAACCAAAGACAGAAACACGAGAAAGGACATACAAAGGGAACTTAGGACTCTATCCAAAGAAGAACGTAAAAGGCAGCAGCTTGCTGTAACAGATGTACTTAAAAGTGCAGATGTAATATTAACTACTTTGATTGGGGCTTTCTCTAAGAAACTAGACAGCACTTCATTTGAAGTGGTAATTATTGATGAAGCTGCTCAAGCACTTGAGATAGCATGCTGGATACCTCTGCTGAAGGTAGTGTGGAAAAGAATATAACACTAATGCATTCAGATTTACAAACTTCTTTTTATCTTATGATTAAAAGAAAATGTCATGTTTTATTGCTGCTTGAACACTTCATATTACCACCAGTGCATGGTAGGTGGGAGAGGGAGGGAAAATGAAGAAGTAATATTGTTAGGAACCCCTAACAGATATTGAAATAAAATCAAGGTTGGTTATTTAAGACAATAAATTCGCACCAGAATTTGAAAACTAAAAATATTTTTAGTTTTATTGCATCAAGTACTACTACTGATCCTGAACTGATTTTTCCTTTGATGATGATTATAATAAGAGAAATAGTGTTTTCCAACAGTATCCTCCATTTCTCCAATAGTGTCGTATATGTATAGTGTCCTGGACTCAACACAACAGAATGTATAAAATATATAAATCAAATATCACACTGAAATGATTTAAATTGAGTTTTATAAGGAAAGTTAAATACCAAAATGTACTATCTTTAACAAAAGGAAGTTGCTCTGGAATGGAAATACTTAAAGCTTGGTACTACATCTGGGTTTGATTCAGCATTAAAATATATATCCTTTTAATCATTACATAATGTTGTTTTGATTATAATGAATTAAATGAAGAGTTCATTGTTTTAGGGTTCAAGATGTATACTTGCAGGGGACCATCTTCAACTTCCTCCAACCATTCAAAGTGTTGAAGCTGAGAAGAAAGGCTTACGAAGAACGCTCTTTGAACGACTTGCAGAAGTGTATGGAGATGAAATCACATCGATGCTTACTGTCCAGTACCGTATGCATGAACTTATCATGGATTGGTCTTCTAAAGAGCTTTACAACAGTAAGGTACACCCAGTTTTTAAAGTGTGTCTCAACTCTCAAGATTGCATTCACTGTAAAGCAATCGTTATATGACACTACAAAGCATAATTTATCTATCCTGAACTGAAAAATTATATTATGTTTGGGGGGGGTAAACATTTTATTTGATCATTATGCATGGCATTTTGTGATAACAGATCAAGGCTCATCCAAGTGTTACTGCACATATGTTATATGATCTTGAGGGTGTGAAGCGGACAACTTCAACCGAACCAACCCTCCTTCTCATAGACACAGCTGGGTATGTTGGATTATGTCCTTGTTGAAAATTCTATCTTCTCAGAACTGCTTGATTAGGAGGGACATGTGGAATGAAGGCATGCCATTCTCTTCCTAATGAAAATTGATATACCATCATTTCGTTTATAATGTTTGGTGTTTTGAATCATCTATATTCAGCAATTGGTTTATTGGTTTCTTCTTTCTAATCAAGAATTTAGCATATGACCAAATTGGTATGAGGAAGCTTAAGAGAAATAATTCATGAATTAAATATAGATTGTTTGATATCGATGGGAGTTTGTTTTCAAACAGAATGTGATCAAACTGCTTATATTGATGAGATTCAGATGTGACATGGAAGAAAAGAAAGATGAAGAAGATAGCACCTTTAATGAAGGTGAAGCTGAGGTTACCGTGGCTCATGCAAAGAGACTAGTGCAAAGTGGGGTGCTTCCTTCTGATATTGGAATTATTACTCCATATGCTGCCCAGGTATGAAATGGTTCTATGTGAAGTGTGAACCTTTATTATAAATGTTCTGCAGGCACAAGCTTCGTATTCTAGTAGTTTTATGAAGGATGGCAATATGGTAAATGTTTTTCCTAACTCCTGGTTTCTAGTATGGCAGGTTGTTTTACTCAAGATGTTGAAAAACAAGGAGGACCGGCTGAAGGATGTTGAAATCTCAACAGTTGATGGTTTCCAGGGAAGGGAGAAGGAAGCCATTATTATATCAATGGTTCGATCAAATTCAAAAAAAGAGGTATTTCTAACAAGCCTGCTATATATGCCTTATGTGGCAGATTTTGGTAGCATGCTGTGAAGAATAAGAAAGATTTGGAAACATGTTTCAGGTTGGCTTTCTGAGTGATCGCCGGCGAATGAATGTGGCTGTGACAAGGTCCAGAAGGCAATGCTGTCTTGTCTGTGACACAGAGACAGTCAGTGGTGACGGATTTCTAAAGCGATTGATTGAGTATTTTGAGGAGCATGGTGAATATCTGAGTGCATCTGAGTACCAGAATGAGTAGGCCAGATCCACAAGGTTAAGATTTCTATTGTTGCACTCGCATGTGCTCAATTTGTTGATTTTGGTGATGTTGCTAGTAGATCTGTGAAGGTTTCTGGAATCTTTCATGAGCTATTTGGAATGGAAAAAAGATGATAATTTTTATAGAACCATTATATGTAGAAGAAAAAAATTATTGGTATCTAGTAATGTTATTAATTTGATTTTGTTAACAAACAATATAACTTACAGAATAATCTTGTTCCACTCATGTGATCAATTTGTTGATTTTGGTGATGTTGCTAGTAGATCTGTGTAGGTTTCAAATCTTTCCTGAGCTATTCGGAATGGAAAAAAGATGATAGTTTTTATAGAACCATTTTATGTAGAAGAAAAAAATTATTGGTATCTAGTAATGTTATTACTTTGATTTTGTTAACAAACAATATAACTTCCAGAATAATGTGGAGATGGATTTGAGTCCCTTCTATTTACGTGTCTATTTTATATGTAGTATATGATACTTATAACCATGTCAGTTTTAATTTAAAATACTTCATCCAAACTTATATTATTAGGGGAATACATTGCATTATTTTTAATCTTACGAAAAGGAGCAGAGGGGGACTAAAGACATTATTAAAAGGGATATCATGGTGAATAATATCCTTAAAAAATGGATTTTTTACTGAACTCAATTGCACCTAGCCAATTTTACCAAGTTGGATACGATTATTCTCTAATACATTCTTTTTAAGATATTTTTATTGGTCAAAATTTATTAAAAATTACAAAATCAAAAGAGAGAAATATTAAATAAGGTATAAGATCCATCAAATTTTGTAATTTTTAATAAATTTCAAACTAATGTAATATACTAAGATATCAATTTGAGCTGCGGGTCATTATATTTTTGGGACAGTAATTATTTAGCCTAACTCTGCCCTTTACGGGTTGTGGGTCAAACAAGCTGGCTGAACCATGATGGGCCATCATGTTTTTGGGCCTTTAATTGTTTCCAAGTAATTTCTGATGGCTATTGCTTCTTGCACTTCTAGTTGCTTCCTGCACTCATTTTTTTATCTTCCGGAATGCACTTTCTTTTTTGGCTTCTGGAATCACCAATTCAGAAAGAAAAAAAAAAAAACATTCCTGAACGAGTGCAGGAAGCTAAAACCATTTTTTAGTTAACTCAACCTTCTACGGGTTTTGGGCCAAAATAAGGTTAGCTATGGGTCCATGTTTTTTGTTTTTGGAAATTCACTTGTTAATTTCTTAACATAAATGATATTGTTTATGTAAAATAATCATTTTTTAAATACATTATATTATTTTAATAACTAATAATAACATTATCATACTTTTAAATTAATCCATTAAATATACGTCATATATTCACATGCCGCTACTTTATGAATTTCATTAAAAAAATCAGAGCTCAATATAATAAAAAAAATTAAAAACTCGTTACCAAATAACGTGAGTTTATGATATCACAAAAAGTATAGAACATCACAAAATAAATAAAAGCTCAATTTTAATTTTTAATTTTTCTAATCAGTGTCATGTCAGGCTACCAGGTCGGGATGGGCTGTGCCATTTTTTTGCTTAAATTTTATTAGTCCAACTTTTATTTTATATTGGGCTAATCGAGTCAGTCTAGGGCGTTTGAGCCATTTTGACACCCCTATGATAACAAAGCATAAGGAGGAGGTAACAGAAGAAAGCTAGAAGTTAACAATTCCCTAAATTGCTAATAATAAGTCAAGTTACAAAACTACTCGCAGACTATTATTATTTTCTCCATTTTCTGTCAACTACTGAAATAAGCTCCTTTCTCACTAGTAGTCTTCTATTCTAGCTACTTTCCTACTCTTACATTGTTGGCGACAGATTGAAATGCTGCAGACATAAACATGACTAGAGTAGTTTGATAACCAAAACCTTGTGATCTATTGCTTAGGCTTATATGCTAAGTTTCTTAAAAGTTCCAAATGGAAGTTGAGAAAGTTAGATCATCATTTGGCTCATATGCTTCAAGCTGAGTGACTTCTGATTCCTGAATACCTGCAAGTCCATGCATCTCAATCAATGCCTCCCAGTTAACACTCTTGTCAGAAAACACTCCCAAATGATCATAGTCATCTGTCAACACAGCTTCACGCACTGTTGAACTTCCTGAGCTATCAGTTCTTTCTGACTGTCTTTCTTCTTTAAGTATTCCCATCTGTTGAAGAAACTCATGGAGGTCTATCTGGGGTTTCTCCTGAAGATCTCCAAGCACCTCCTCTGATGATGTTTGAGCATCTTTTGGAGGATTTTCATTTTCTCCATGATGTTTGCTGTCTATATTCTGAATTTCTGCCTTTGGATCATTGGATGAACTAGATGAGGATTGACTCACAACTGAATTTCGCTTAAGTTCTTGCAGCCTCTGATGGATTAAATGAACACTAGGTTGAGCATTTACATTGAGTAATCCACAGGAAGGAAACATTGAAATGAAGTTCTTGGAAGGGATCCATTTTAACTTTCCTGATGTGATAGTTGAAGTGGACCTGGGTTGCAGGTGGGGGAGATTAAGGTATGCATCTGGACCATAGAGTCTCCTTGCAGCCTCATCATAAGCCATGGCAGCTTCTTCAGCTGTGGCAAAAGAACCAAGCCAGAGCCTGGTTCTCTTCTTTGGCTCTCTTATCTCAGCAACCCATTTGCCCCAAGTTCGCTGCCGAACGCCTCGGTAGTCGCAGGAGGCGTTCTGGGGCCCGCCTTTCCCCCTTGTTGGCCCTTTCTTCCATGGCTTCAAGGGGGACTTCTTGCAAGTATCCATGGTTAGTTGATATTGGGATAGTTGACTTTGAATTCTTGAAAGTGGTGCTGTGAGTACTGAGTATGAGTATCAAACTGCTTGATTTGGTGATACTTGGAACTGCATGTAAGGCGCGGGATATGTAGGAGCAAGGAGTGTAGGTTGGTGTAAATGTTTTCACGTTTGGAGAAGTAGCAAAGCGCATGTGACCGTTATTGACTGTGTACTCAGTGTGATTGTTTCAAATTCTGTTTTTCTTTTTTAATTACTTATCAATATTTCTTTTGGTCGTCTTCTTTTATGTTACAGCGTTGGTACTGCCACCACCGGTTGATGTGTATTAGTGTATATGCATGCATGGTCTTAACACGTGGTAGTAATTCTAACTTTTGTTGACTAAAAGGGGAATGTTAAGAGAGCATTTTGTTCCTTTAGAAACCGAAAAGGATTCAATGGAGGGTGATGATAATCTTGATAACCATACAAGATAAATTTATTTGATGGTCCACTAAGCCTTTATTTTTTTATATATTCTTAACTATCCGGTTCATATGTTAAAAGACATTCTGATTAATATAAAGTTTGATTAAGAGATAAATAAAGTTTGATGAAGAATTATTTTTGATAAGAATTAAACTCATATTAATTAAAATAATTTAACCTTAACTTCATCATATTGAACACTTGTGACTACTTTGAATTAATGCAATATCCATACTTGATAGTCCATGCAAGATAATTTAATTAATGCCATACTTGATAAGCTCTTAAACGTTGTCTTTCATTGACTGGCCATTTTATTTTACATATCCTTTTTTATTTTTGTTTTGCAACTCACGGGTCAAACTTTATTTGGAGCTAGGTGCATGGATGATCCATTGAATACTACTTATTACTCAATTAAGACATATAAATAAATACAAATATGTACTACTTACTATGAGGATAGGATAACGATTTATGCAAATCTTCGAAGCTTAATTGACCAATGATTCTGAATTGAATGATTAGTGGGATCAAGTTTAAGAGGATTTGGAGTAATAGTAGTACGCCTCGACGTTGACAATGCCTAGCGCAGGAGAATGTCCTTGAACTATAAAATGACAATCCTATTGCGTCCAAGGGTTTGGTACCTCCGTACCTACCCCAGTTGGCATGATTGTTACACAACAGAGCTCCTATTTGGCACCACATTAACCTTATTCTATGTTTTTAAATAGATATAGGTTAAAGACAGTGATTCTGATGATACAAGAGACGGGAGAGAGAAAAAGAAAAGGAGGGGTATTTAATTTATTAATGTTGTTGAGGTGGCGACTAGAATATTTGCAAGACTTATTTTCCAAGTGATACAGTGATTGTCTTGAATGAACTCTGACACTCATCCTTGGATTCTATATACAAAAGAGTTGAATAATTTGTCCTTGAGGAGAAGTGTTTTAAATAAGACCCACCTCAACTCAACAACAATATGCAATTCACGAACTATATTTCACATGTTGTCCTGCCATACACGGCCTGATTCTCGAGACTTAGGTCACCTTTATCCCATGCTTGCTCTCTAATCTCTAAGTGCTTGCCATCGTGATTACCACTCATGCCCCCCAGAATGTCCATATCATATACCGAATGATAACATTAACATGGTTACATTTTGATGAGTGATAACCATAGCGGTTAACTGTAAATATTCATGTGAGTGATAAATGATGATGCAGTTATATGCTTAGAAGACAACATTAATGATTATGACATGGTTACCCTTATGGCAAAGAGACCAGCAGGCAATTGAAGGAGTGGAGAAAATATCAGAATATAAGCTTAACATTGGTGACGAAATATCATAATTAAGGAATACGTGATCAAGAATCTTACAAAAGCAACCACACCTACATATTGTACTAGTCATTTGAATATTATGTAGAGGTAAAACCATAATATGATGCTAAATTTTGTAAAGGTAATACCTTAAGCTAATTAAAATGAACTGAGGAGGATACAATCAAATGTACATGAAGTTTGAGGGTGTTTTGTCTCCTCCTAAAAGAAAGGATAAAAGACTGCAAGCAGAACGTTAATTCATTTTATCTTCTTACCTTCTTTCTTTATAAGTGTTTATGGAGAAATTTATTTCAACAGAGCCCGAGATGAATGAGATAATCTTCCACAGATAGCCTTTTTAAATACATTGGGCCTACCATTGATATGCACACACTAGCTTGGTTATTTTGCCACAGCTGAAGAAGCTGCATGGCTTATAAGTGATGGACCCAGAAATTTTATATTATGGGAGCAATATTTATATTATGGATTGATTTTTTAAACTATATTTCAAATTATGAGAGCAATTTGTAAGTATAAATATATAATATATTGAAAAGAAATTAAACACTAGTGGGAACAATTTCCCCCAAACATTACTAAGTAGATTCATCCCTGCTTATGATGAGGCTGCGAGGAGACTCTAGTACTAGGCTGAAGAACCAAAGACTACCAAGCCAGAGAAATTTTTGGAATTTGGTTATCGTGTTGAGAGGGATGATATGCACACACCACAAGTCCTGAGAGATAAATAAATAAACAAAAGAATGTGCCTGGTCCATAGAATAGGCTGCATATAATGTTCAATGTCATCATTGGTTACATTCAGTGATGTATTTTAGCAACTTTCAGCTCCAGATGTATGTTGAGGCATCATGCTGATTGTGATTGACATATATACTATTGAAATTCCGGATTTATTGAGTTTGAGGGCATTGGGTCAGCACGTTAGCTTGATTCATGATCGTAGGCCCAAATCCACTAGAGAGGGGTTAAGAACACATTTCATGCTTGTATGCCATAACATGTTCACGCAAAAAAATTAAAATATAGTAATTTTAATAAAAAAAATTACAAAAATATTGTAATTTTCAAACTATTTACAATTGTATAGCAATCAATCACATCCTACCTAGACGTCTTCAAATGTCCTCCCTGGGCGTGACTGGTGTTCAATCACGTCCTCCTTGGACGTGACTCACCAGGTGGTGACACGTGTCATTTTGAGACACGTGTCATTTTGCGGAGCGATGCATATAAACTTCGAAAGGTCATAACTTTTGACTGGAATGTCCGATTGAGGTGAAATTGGTGGTCACACGCTCGAAATTGAGAGGAGAAGCTCTAAGCAAGTACCTAAGAGGACTTGGTCAAATTTTTTTTTCCAAAAGATGTCTCTAAGTATCTCAAAATTACGATTTAATCTTTGAACCTTCAAAAGATTTCTTGGTTTCTAATTTTTTATTTATTCAATTAGTGAATTGCATGCTATTTTTTATTTTTCTAATTACTTATCTTAATTTCACACAATCAGACATTCCAGTCAAAAGTCGCAATTAATTAAAAAAGCAACAATAACATTAATTGATTATAAATTTAATCTTTGAAATCATTTTTTTAACAGTCTCGTTCATTATAAGAAGTATCATTGTGTTAAATTAACTTGACACTCATTTTCGTTTAAAATGAAATTTGTTATTTAGGCCTTTACGCAAAAGATATTTTAACTCCGCAATTAATTCATGATTTTTCTTAAAAAATATTAGGGTTTTTTTACCCAAAAAAAACATTGTCATAATCATTGGGTTTAATAGAAAAATATAACAATTTAACCTAACAATAACATGAAATAATGGTTTGATAGAAACATTGATGATTAAGTCTAATCACTATCTAAGTCACCATACTTGCAAACGTGCAGAAACCACAGCATGTATCTTGTTAGAATGGAACAACTCCCATTTCAAATTTGAGGTTGTCTTAAGAAACTTCCAAGCTGCTTGGGGCTTAGTGAAGTTCACAAAAGCGTAACCCTTGTTCATCCTAATTCTGGAAAGCATGAAATTAATCATCAATAAGCAGTTTCTACACACATCACGGAAAAAGAGAGTGAGAGAGAGAGAAAGGCTACCTAAACATAAGGAATTCGAAATTAAGAGAAGTAATTAAAAAAATAGTATGCAATTCACTAATTGAATAAATAAAAATTAGAAACCTAATTTTTTTTTGAAGTTCGAATATTAAATCGTAACTTTGAGGTACTTAGAGACATCTTTTGAGAAAAAAAATTTGACCAACTTGCTTAGCTTTTCTCCTCTCAATTTCGAGCGCGTGGCCACCAGTTTCGCCTCAATCAGACACTCTAGTCAAAAGTTATGACCTTCTGAAATTTATATACATCACTTCGCAAAATGACATGTGTCTCAAAATGACACGTGTCACCACCTGGTGAGTCACGTCTAAGGAGGACGTGATTGAACACCAGTCACGCCTAGGGAGGACGTAATTGAACACGTCTAGGGAGAACGTGATTGATTGTTATACAATTGTAAATAGTTTGGAAACTATAATATTTTCGTAATTTTTTATTAAAATTACTATATTTTAATTTTTTTTGCCAACATGTTCATTACCTGAACCATTCCTGTTCCTCTTAAAAGGTAAAAAAAAAAAAAAAAAATCTTCAGTTAAATATTCTTTCTATGCTTCATCCCTATTCTCCAAAATTAAAGGCATTGAGTTCTCTTTAGATTCTATGTTTCTGCATTCACTATCATTCCCATGGACAATCCCCATTCTGAAGCAACAATCCACTTTTTTCCCATAAGAAATCAGCATATGGATGATTGTCGTAAAATATTAATTCTTTAATCTATTAAGCAAATGAGAGGGGACACTGACAAAAAAAAGAATGGTAAATCAAAATCCATTAAATTCACAAGGAAAGAGAACAGACGGATATTTTATCTTTTCTTCAAAGAAAAAGAAACTTCAATCACCTATCTAAGTCACATACATAAGAAATGGGGAAATGTCCCATTTCAAAAGCTCAGCTCCACTCCAGCTAATAGTATCTGATTTTAATTTTTAGGTTAAAAACTTATTACAAAATTTTTAATTATGTCTTTATATTTTTTTAATTGAGTCCCTATATTAATTTTAAATTTATAATAAAATATTTATTTTAATTTATCATGAAAAAATTGTTAAACTTGACAAAATATTTCATCATATACATACACAAAAATGTCAAGTATTATCTTATATTAATCCAAATGGTGTTGTTGTATCACATGGAATCATTTAATTATTTTGAACACCCCTATTTTTCATTCTTAGTTCTTCCATTATTTCACAAATCGTAACTCAACCCTAATGCATAATTAATCCTTAATTTCTTTGTAATGTTATTCACACCTCCTTAATAACCGCTGTAGCAATTCATGATTTGGGGTTCGCACTTGCTCAGATGTATTGGTTTAGGATTTGTATCTACGTGCGTGTGTGTATAATGAAATATTATATTAAGTTTAACAAATTTTCGACGAAAAATTAACACAGGGACCTAATTATAAATTTAAAATTAATATAGGGATCCAATTAAAAATAATAAAATATAGGAACCTAATTAAAAATTTATAATAATATGAGACTTGTAGACTAATTTAACCTAATTTTTAATTTTTTTTAAAGGCAAAATATCATGTATGTCAAAATTATCATAAAGGTAAAGCTATCCTCACAAAACATATCTCGAAAGAAATAATTAGGCTGAAATATCACTTTGTTTCATTATGTTTTTGATTTTTTTTTCTTTTTAGTTATTTATGTTTTAAAAAATTCATTTTATTTCTTTATGTTTATGAATAGACTTAAAATGATCATTCTTTCATTAAATAATGATGTGACATTAATTTTATTATGAATAATACTATTTCGTATAAAATCGATTTTGCGAAAATAATATGAATGCGTATTTTTTATAAAAACCTACCTTATATATTTTTTAACTTTTTTTTATTGTTTAAAAAAAGGTTTAACCGTTCACGTATCTATCCATGTGCAAAAATAAAAAATTGTACTCAACAACAGTGTTTTATTATTATTATTATTATTATTATTATTATTATTATTATTATTATTATTATTATTATTATTATTATTTTATTTTTTTATTGCATTTTCTTACCGTTTAAAACCGTCAAAAAATTTCTTATCTGAACTATTTAATATCGGTATTAAATAATTTAATTGAATATGGGGTATAACATTTTATAGGCATTCAATGGCTGAAACTAATACCTTGACGTTAGTAAAATATATTAGCATAGGGACTAAATTTATGGATATTTAATACTTTAAGAACCATTAATATAATTTCATTATTTTAAGCATAGGAGAGAACATAATTTCTGTAAAAAAAAAAAAAGGAGAGAACATAATACTTAGAAACCAAATTGATATTTTATATATTAATAGTATTCACAAATATTCAATGATATTCATAAAAAAATAAAAAAAACTATTTTTCTATAATAATATTAATTAAAATAAGCATACTTAATTTTTTTAAATATTCATTATATTATATTTTACTTTTATTTCAGTTTTATATGAGATAAAAATATTTTTTTATATTATTTTTACAATTATTTTTTACAAATAATAATAATAGTTTAACTTTTATATACTGTCATCATTAAGAAAATTATT
>PYAF01004995.1:635710-667309 GCA_007407185.1 Glycine tomentella | reverse complement strand
ACCAGATTGAAGGAGAAGATTTTGATGAAACCTTTGCACCTGTTGCCAAAATGATAAGTGTGCGTACTTTCTTGGCAGTGGCAGCTGCTAAAAAATGGGAGCTCCATCAACTAGATGTTAATAACGCCTTTCTACATGGCGACTTGCATGAAGAAGTGTACATGCGTGTTCCTCCTGGCTTCTCATCTTCAGCAAATGGTAAAGTTTGTCATCTTCAGAAGTCACTATATGGTTTGAGACAATCGCCAAGAAATTGGTTTGAAAAGTTACGTTCTTCCTTGGTTGATTATAGCTTTCAACAATCGCGAGCTGATTATACATTGTTTACCCTTCAACGCAATGAATTTTTTCTTGCACCCTTAGTGTACGTTGATGATATCATTCTTGTAGGAAACAACAGAATATCATATTCTGATTTTCAACAATAACCAAGCAACAGTGAAGTTTCAAGAACTAAGACTCTATTAAACTCATACTATCAGGCAATCTAGATCTAAATATGCGTTGGTACCTCAAGAGAAGGAAGGAGAAAAGGAATAACTTGTGCTGCAAAGTGCCTCTTGCAAGATTCTGATATCTTCTGGCAAGTGCTAATGAGAACATTACCCATACACAGACAAAAAGAGAGAGAAACTGCAGCAACAAATTCTGAGTTTGCATCCCCAAACTTTGGAGTTGAAGATTGTTCATTCTTGTTGTTAAAGAACTGATTGATCACATAGGTGACAATGGAATTCCCTGCAGCAGCAGACTAAACCGATTTGAGATGAAGCCACATTCAACTACCAAGTAGTATCATACATTCATGCTTATATGCAGGAAAATACACATCAATAATACCTTTCTTCCCAAGAGCCCTTACTGTGTCTGACATGGAATCGTTTATTGATTCCTTAGCTTGTAGTTCAGCACATATCATCAGTGCTAGACAATCAGTGCACCCATGTTGTGCTTTAGAAACTGAGAAAAAGTAATGTCCATCACAATTAGTTTTGGTTCAAATTAAACTGAAAGAAACATAGAAACTAAATACTTATGGCCCTGAATCAGTGTTTAGACAAGGCCATAACAGTACTGTTTCAATCATCTTTCTAATTGTATACATTGAAGGATGAGAAAGTGACTCCCAGCCTCTGACCTATCAATCCAAAAAAGCCACCTTACTGGAAGCCAAATTGAAACAGATAATGCCAGAAACTGAAACAGACTTCTAAAAAGCAGCACACAATTTAAATAATGATGGAGAAAAACATTTATCACAAGAGATGTGCAGATTGAAGATAATAAGATCTTTAGTACATTCTTAGAATCAACAGCCCTCTCTAACAAGGAGTAAACAAATGGGAGAAGAACCTAAAGAATCAGAAAGCATAGAAAGGTTAAAGTAATAGTGCTATAAATAAACTCCCAATAATAGGTAACAACTAATAAGGTTAACTGTGGTGACAGATTCAGATTGGATGTCTGCCATAAAGAGAAACAAGTTTAATATAAGGATTTATACATTTTACGATGTAACAATAATTATAACCAATTATCGAAAACTGACAGAATTAAGAACTCCATAAAAACAAAAATGTATACAAGGATTGAGCAACTGCATCTAAAAGTTTTCAATCATGTTGTAATGTTGTATGCAAAACAATGTCAAAAAATATCTCAAACTGAAATGTAAATAAAACCAAGGTTGTGGTTGTGGATGTCTTTCCAGAAAATACATAAAAGAAAAAATTACTTGTGGATGAATGTGTACACACAGCTCAGCAGAAAGCTTCCGAACTTCTTCAAATTCAAACTCACAAAAAGCCCTGAAACAAATGAATACCATGATATGCATCATGTTCCTGTAATGTTTAGTAAAAGGAGACGAAGGCTATGTTCTTTAAGGACGAACCTGTTTAGAAGGAAAGCAGCGATACAATCAATATCAGTGTCCCTTGCTTCCTGCATCTACCTCACAATGAAAAAATATATGCATAACTTGTAATAACTTCAGAAGAAAAATATAATAATTAAATGAAAAAAGACGTAATTTCTAGACTGATAGAGCATACAGTAGTCTATGCACAATACTCAAGAACCTGGGCTTATATATAGGATTGGAGTCCACAGTCATGATTTCATATAACTAAGAAAGAGAGAACTTAAAAATTTCAATGTGGTTATGCTGTCTTTGTTCAATCATCTTTCTTTCAACTACAAGTCTACCAAGTGTAGGTCCAGTAGGGGGTATATTTAAACAATTTAGCAAAATATCCATAAAATGTAAGAGCAGAGTCCATGATTAAGATTTTAGAATGTCAGACTAAACTACTACAAGATTTGATTACAAAAAAGAATCACATAGTTGGTACCACATAGTTGGTACCTTTCTATCCAACTTTTACAAAATTTCAATTCAGTGGGCTTAGCAACCAAATTTCGGCCGTGCCAAATTCATGAGCATATAGAAACAGGGACAAAACCCCACGAGCTTCTAATTCACACATCAGAAGATTGGATAAACAGACTTTAATACCAGGTAAAACTGACAGTATAACTATTAACAAAAACAAAAATAATGAACTCAAAGCAAAGGTTTAAAAGACCATCAGACAGGCAGATACACAAGACAGGAAAATATACCCTGGATTATATTTTGACTGAGATGTCCATACATAATTGATGAATTGAGTTCGTTGAAAGTTTTCAGGGGAAGAATCTTAATTATGAGCATAGGGCATAAATGCTCAAACAGAGATCGCTGCACTTCTTCAAACTCATCATGGGTGTAGGTTCTTTGCTCCCATCTTGATAAGAAACTTACATCAATCATGCAACAGAATTGAGAATGTATCAGGAAAGAAATTACGTACCACCAACAAATTAAATAATTATGCAAGCCTTTGCTCACACAATTACCTTACATTTAGTGATTACTCATTAATTGTTGATTTAATCAACACATTAGTTTCTCCCACTTTTGAGACATATATATAGACAACACTCATTGATGACAAAATATATGGACAAAAGATTTTAGTATTGTAATAGTCCAAACGAAGACACTCTATGATTATGAGTGAGATTAATACTAACTCCATTCCTATATATAATCTTCCAACTAATTAACACCCTTTAAGAAAAATGATTAATTAAGTTAATCACATTAAATTTATCAATTATTTATAGTGTTATTCCAAAATTACCCTTCATTTCTCTTATCACTTAAATTGCTTCTCACCAAAGTATAATTAATGTTTGAAGAAAGAATACTATAATTATTAAAGGGTATTATAGGATAAAAATAATTAATACGCTAAACTTTTAATAGAGACTCTTATAAAAAGATACAATCAACGAAGTGAAAAAGGTTTTATATATAAGGACATAGGTAATATATCTCATTTGACTTTTTTTTTTTTAAATAAAATATAAACTTTACAAGTTCATCCTAATTTACCAATGACAGATATACTATTCTGATAATAATGAAAAGAGCATACAATAACAACATAAATTTTCGTTTTGCTTTTCATACATTCACAGCTTTGCTAATATGATCATAAATTTTTAGAGATCCCTTAGGTCTTAAGAGTTCTATTTGAAAATAGAATGAACACTTTTACAAATAATCAAGAAGGGGTGAATTGGTTTTATCTCATAGTTTTTAAAATTTAAAACAAATTTTAAACACAACGGAAAACTTTGAAAGAATGATGGTATCTTAACCAATTAAGAAATCTATCTTTTGAAATAAACTTTTATCTCAATCAACCCACTCTTGAGCTTCAACCAATCTTGTGATGTAAACAACTATAATACTTCAAGAACAATATGAATATGGACAGAAAAATACAATTACACACAAGATTTATACTGGTTCACCTCTCAACCCCGGAGGCTACATCCAGTTTTACTTCTAATCATCCTTGATTAGAGTTTCCACTATAACAAAATGAATATCTTTACAAGCAGACACAGATCTCTTTTACCCACCCTAGATAAAATTTAAAATCTAAACCTATAGACTTTTCAAAAGATCTAAAAACCAGAGATCCCTTCTCTGTTCTACCTACTAGAAACCTATCTAGCAATGCTTTAAAGATACAAATTGTTATATGAACAAACAACAACAAAACAATCAATTTCTAAATAATACAACAATGAAATTGATTCAAGAAAGATATCACCTGATTATCCTCAGTGAAATGAACGAATTTAAATGATCAAACCAGACTGAGAATGAATACCATGATCTTTCTTGATGAAATCTTTTGACAAATAGTGCTTCAACACAAGCTTCTCATGAAATATGTGACTCAACAAATGAAATTCTTCATGATTCTTTAAACTATTATGAATGAATGTTTCTAATGTACCTTGGTGCTTTTGAAATCCCCAGAGAGTGTTTACAAGGCTTTTTTTTCGAAAACTCATAAAATCCTATTTCACTTAATGAGTTATATCTATTTATAAAAAAACATAATTAACTACCCGTAATCGATTATTCCGTAAGTGTAATCGATTATTTTAACTAGTGTAATTGATTAAAGTTCCAAAATAATCGATTAAAGTATTCATGTGAAATCTGGAAAAATTCTCAAGAACAAATAATCGATTAACTCATGTCATAATCGATTATTCCAGGAGATCTGGATTTTCTGAAACACTGATGTAATCGATTAACGCTCAAATAATCGATTATCACAGGAAGTGTGAAAAACTCATCAATGCATATTTAATCGATTACAACAATCTGGTAATCGATTAAACAAGATAAAATTTCTTCTGAAAATTATGCAGGTGCACATATAATCGATTAATCCGTCAAGTAATCGATTATCACAGAACGACTTAACATAGTCAGCCTAATATAATCGATTACAAGAATTTGTTAATCGATTAAAGTGTTCATATGATAATATGCAGTTTTGTAAACATGTAATTAGTCGATTAAATATGATCAGTAATCGATTAAAACAATGAAAAACACTTTTTGTGAAAACTTCAATGCTTTAATGTCATGCCAAATGATTCATGTGTTTTATGTGACTTAATCATGAATTAATGAATGAATGTATGCATGACTTAATCAACATATGTGATGAATAAGAGATTTTATCTTTCTTGAACCAAGCTTTTGAACAAAATACATCTGTCATCAATTTGAGTGGGCATGTAAAATCAAAACTTATGATTATCTATACTTGATTCTCCATGATCTTCCTCAACATATTTTTCATCATATCTAACACTATTATTCTATACCAACCAACCAAGCCACATCAAAGAATTATGTAAGCCCCCATACCCATAAGCTCTATAAAGTACAACACAATTATCTAAACCGCCATGCAACTTCATTGATATATCATTTGTGATAGGAGGCATTACGACCTTTGTGAGAGATAATAGTGTTGCCACAGGAGACTTCTCAATGCCAATGTGACATTCTACTAATTCATGAAAGTCATCATGCATGGCTTGTCCTAGTCATGATTGACGACCACCTCATTTAATTGGAAAAAATAATTTATTAGGGAATTTAAAATTCTTCAATTTAAAATTTATTGTGGGTATTTTTATATGAGAAATTTGAATTTTTGAAATTTTAAAACAGAATTTTAAATAACTAAAAATGTGAAATTTGAATTTCCTTTTAAATGATGAGAAATTAAAATTATTTTCTTTTCTAGAAGCTCTAATTGCACAACTTTTTGCTCAATCTCAATCGTCTACTAGTACTCCGACCTACGTTACTCTCACAACACCACCCAACGCCGTGCAACTTCATTGGTATGCCCATTTGTGATAGGAGGCATTACGACCAAGGTTGTCAGAATCACGATTCTACATAGAATTGTGGAGGCCTCGTAGAATTGAATCGTAGAATCCTAAGAGTCTATTTCAGACAGAAAAAAGAGTAAATTACCTATATATAAATATGAAACAATGACATAACTAATTTTGTCTAATTAAATGAGTACAATTATAAATAATGGATACTAAAAAATTTAAAATAACAATTGAAGTATTAAAGTTGATAATACAATTAAAGTGTATTAATAAAAAAAGAGTGTAAATAGAAATCACTTAAATTAAAATAAAAGTCCAGTTTTTAATATAAAAAAATGAGTCAAAAGATAGTAAAAAGAGGTGCAGGAAGCAAATCTATTATGAATATGGCCCAAATACAAAAAAAAAATTGTTATTCGAAATGATCATTCCTAAACCAGCATGCTCACGAAAATATAGTAGAATCGCGATTCTACTCAGAATCAAGCTATTCTACATAGAATCGTGCGATTATATTCTAGGAAAGAGTCTGCGTTGAATTAACTAGTAGAAGGATAGTTTACTCGTAAAATCGGAAGATTCTTATATTTAAATAAATCGAGAGTTTGATAACGATCTTTGTGAGAGATAATAGTATTGCTACACGAGCCTTCTCAATGCCAACGTGACATTCTACTAATTCATGAAAGTCGTCATGCATGGCTTGTCCTAGTCATGGTTGTCCTGTCCCATGGCTGTTCTGTAATGCTCCAACCACAGAGCGACTGCAGAGACGTTTGCAAGGTGCTGGTGTGGTTCACACACACAAGGTCCCTCCGAAAGGGTCTCCAACTCCATGGCCACGTCATAAAATTAGGGTTCGAAGCCATTCCATTGGTGTGCCACCACTTGATCAACTTTTACTCCAAAACCAACCTCCCTCACTCTTCGCTCAAACTCTTCGATTCTTTTCCCCACAAATCCGCCACCACATGGAGCTCTGTCATCTCCTCCTTTGCCCAGAACGACCTCCCCCTCCCTGCCCTCAGCTTCTTCCGCCGCATGCTCAGCCACGGCCTTCGCCCAGACGACCACACACTCCCCACCGCCGCCAAGTCCGTCGCCGCCCTCTCCTCCCTCCCCCTTGCTCTCTCCCTCCACGCCCTCGCCCTCAAAACCGCCCACCACCATGACGTCTTCGTCGGAAGCTCCCTCGTCGACACATACGCCAAATGCGGCGACGTCAACCTCGCGCGGAAGGTGTTCGACGAAATGCCTCACAAAAACGTCGTCTCCTGGAGCGGTATGATATACGGGTATTCTCAGATGGGTCTCGACGAGGAGGCTTTGAACCTGTTTAAACGTGCTCTGGAGCAGGATTATGATATAAGGGTTAATGATTTTACGCTTTCTAGTGTTTTGAGGGTGTGTAGTGGTTCCACGTTGTTTGAGCTGGGGAAGCAAGTGCATGGACTGTGCTTTAAAACAAGTTTTGATTCTTCATGCTTTGTGGCTAGCTCGTTGATCTCGTTGTACTCTAAGTGCGGGGTTGTAGAAGGAGGTTACAAGGTTTTTGAGGAGGTGAAAGTTAGGAACCTTGGCATGTGGAACGCAATGTTGATTGCGTGGGCTCAGCACACACATACGGGGAGAACATTTGAGCTGTTTGAAGAGATGGAGCGTGTTGGGGTGAAGCCTAACTTCATCACATTTTTGTGTCTGCTTTATGCGTGCAGCCATGCAGGGTTGGTGGAGAAGGGGGAACACTACTTTGGGTTGATGAAGGAGCATGGTATTGAACCGGGGTCGCAGCATTATGCTACATTGGTGGATTTGCTTGGTCGTGCTGGGAAGTTGGAGGAAGCAGTTGGGGTTATCAAGGAAATGCCAATGCAGCCCACGGAATCTGTTTGGGGGGCTTTGTTGACAGGGTGTAGGATTCATGGAAACACTGAATTGGCTTCCTTTGTAGCTGATAAGATTTTTGAGATGGGTGCTGTGAGTTCTGGGATTCAGGTTTTGTTGTCTAATGCTTATGCTGCTGCTGGAAGATGGGAGGAAGCGGCGAGGGCGAGGAAGACGATGAGGGATCAAGGAATAAAGAAGGAAACTGGGTTGAGTTGGGTGGAGGAGGGGAATAGGGTTCATACATTTGCTGCTGGGGATAGGTCTCATGGGAAAACCAGGGAAATTTATGAGAAGTTGGAGGAGTTGGGAGAGGAAATGGCGAAAGCCGGTTATGTTGCAGACACTTCTTTTGTGTTGAAAGAAGTGGATGGGGATGAGAAGAGTCAAACTATAAGGTATCATAGTGAAAGGTTGGCCATTGCGTTTGGACTTATTACTTTCCCACCGGAACGGCCTATCAGGGTAATGAAGAACTTGCGAGTTTGTGGTGATTGCCACACTGCTATCAAGTTTATTAGCAAGTGTACTGGAAGGGTGATTATTGTGAGGGACAATAACCGGTTCCACCGATTTGAGGATGGGAAATGCACTTGTGGAGATTATTGGTGATGATGATAAGGTGCTGCATGACATGAGACTGATGATAGTCACTGAAAAAATCAGCTCACAAATTGTTTTTGCTATCTCACCACGTACAAAATCGTGGTAATTTTGATACTTTTTGTCATTTTTTTTTTTTTTGATATTACTGCTAACATGATCCGAGGAAAAATAGGAAGCCTATAGTACTGTACTCAAAGAAGAACTTCAAAAGCAAATTCTCAAGACTAGCTATTATTTCATTTATAAAACCAAGTGTGTATTTGCCAACCTAATCTGCATTTTTTTTTATATTCGAGGGATAACATACGACAACGTTCAAATTTAAACATATAGATATACACACGAATATAAGAACTAGCAAATTTGATGCTTCTGATTGGGAAGTCGTAAAAGCTAGAACAGCACGTATTCAGACAAGGACAGCAAGGACGATTCAGCGCATATTTGTTTCTACGTGACTACGACTACGGTTTCGTTCGGTGGAGCCAAAAAAATAGAATGAAAGTGAAGGAAATGAAAATTTTGAATTAAAATTGAGTGTAAAATTATGGATCCTACCTCATTATACTGTTCATTTCCCTTTTCCGCTCTTTCACTGCAAACAAACAAACCCTACATCTGATTAACAATGGCCACGAAAGTTAGGGTGGATGTTTAATTTTACTTCCTTGATCTGTTTTCCTCTGTGATTTACGTTAATTTTAATGTAAAAGTAACTATAAATGTGTGTTTGTTTCAGCTTTCAAGTCTCCAACATACGTATGTGGAAATTTTCACGTAAATTTTTTTAAAGAACGTAGAAGCTAAACCTGTTTTGCTTCTGACTTGACGGGAATCGTCTTTGGTCAAAGCTAAACCAGATATGCTATACATTGTGTTGAGTCGTGGGTGATGCATGTCCAGCTTGTGTACTGCATACTCAAACACAATACTTTTAAAAGTTGAAGGAGCAATCTGAATCTTATTAACATTGTTTTGTGTTTCATTACCGTTTTCTCTGTTAACAGACGTCACACTTCAGTGATAATGACTGTTTAAATTTTTTTAATAAGATAAAAGATTAAAGTGAATTTTTAACATAAAAGATATTAAATTGAACAGAATAAATAAAATAAATAACCAAAAGTAACATTTAGTCCTTTTTTTTTCGATAAATAATTGTGAAATTTTTTATCCAAACATAACACGATTCTTTTTGGTTCTCATATTTTTTTAAAAAATAATTTACATAACACAATTCATTAGATGATTGTATGTAACCCAAAAAAAAACATTCATTCATTTCTTTCTTCCTCGCCAACCAAGACAACTGAAATAGATGATTTTTTATTTGAAACAAATTAAAATTAAAAAATAAGGAAAAATATATGAGAAAATTATCTCTCTATATATAGATAGATTAATGATAAAAATCTCAAGGGTCCGTCCCATCCGTGATTGGGGGTCCAAAATCTAAATCTGTACATATAATTTAGTGTATGTTTGGTTTATAGTGAAAAATGATATGACATGTTCTAATACGAATCAAACAGATAAAAACAAACTAATGCAAAAGCAAAAGTCCTGATTCATTAGTAAAATCACTTTTGCCTCTGTACCTATAGGGACACAATCGCAAGGGTATGGTTGAGAACCCCTTCGATGTTAGTCGAGCACCCTCTTGGCCTGTACCAGGGGGACTTATGCAGTAGATCAAGACATTATGAAGTACCATTCGGCCAAGACCGAATACCCAAACAACTTAAGTCCATAGAAGGGCCTAACACTCTTAACCTTGAAAGAAAGAATCATGACAGAGATTAAAGTAAAGAGAAGACAAATGACCTTGTGAACATCATTAGCCATGGGACTTAAAGTCCATGGACCAAGGGTCCATTAAAATATGTATATAAATATTGAGATTTTCGAGTTGAGACAAATCATTCATTAGCATTTATTATTCTCATTTATCATATTGGAAAGAGTTCTGATTTAAGCATCAAAATGTCTTTGCAGGTACTCACTCCCACCAGGCCACCACAGAAAACGAAAAGTTCACGACGAAAAGGACAAACAACCACCATATTCCTGTAAGGGGAAATTACTTCTATATTCCTGTACAGATACAACCTCAAACATAATTTTACAATGAATTTCAAACAAACTCTTAGTTGTATTTGAATCAAGATCCGTGATTCATGCTAACCTTCAAATTTATATCCAAAGCAAGAAAATGATATAGAAGCTGAGTTGTTCCGCTGACGGTAACAAACATGTTACCAAACACACGTATATGTTTTGGATAAGTAGTTTGCTGCCGTTGTATAATTATGTAATCACATTCACATTAGATATCCTCGTTTTTTCCTACAATCCTCTCATTTTTTACATCTTAAAAAAAAAAAAAAAAAAACCTACAGAAGCTCTACGTTTTTGGGCAATAAACATTGCTCATATTTCACTTCCTTTTTCTTCTTGAGAAAACGAAAAATACCAAAATTACCATATTGGATTCTGTTCTGTAAATCACGTAAATATGTTTGTTCTCTACTGGTAATAATATCAGCAAAAGAACGTTCTCCTGTGCTTCCACACATGTTGAAAATTTGTCTTTTTTTTTTATGCATTTACCTCGGCGAACATGGGATTTTTGGAACTCGGGATGCATCTATTTGTTTCAAAGGTCCTGGATATGTAACCGCTCAACACATCATTTTACCACCCTCTGTGGAAATCGTTGATAATACACAACATATAGCCAACTAACAGAACCCGTTAATTTGTGTATCTATATATAGAGAGATAGATATCCATGTCTTATCGAGATTGGGACAAATAAAAATGGTTGGGACAATAAATATCCATCTCGTTCATATTTTGGATATCCATATAACCATATAAGATTATTGAGGTGACTAATTCCGCGAAATTAAGCAGCGTTAAACCAAGGATCTACTTAAATTAAATAAATTTTTTAACTAGGAGCCAGAAGACCGCTGAACACATCCTTCGTCATTGTCAACAACAGAACGAACAGAGATAAAATCCGAGCAATTCCCTAAAATCCTTTCTGGTAATTCGTCCATTTTACTCGACGGAATTTCTATGAATTAGATTCACAAGAATTGAGTAATTAGTTTTTCAATAGAAAGGAAAGTTAAGCGTTTTGGTCAAATAAGATAAAATCATCTAAAATCCTTCTTTGATTTGAACTTATCCAGTTCAAAATCTTTTTATTTTTTTATTCTGAAATAAAAAAAATAGTTTCCTCTTATCACAGTTCCAACTCCAAAATTAGGAGAGAGAAAAAGTTATACTAATTAATCCACCAAATTAAGAAGAACATTAAGGCATGAAGATATTGATTACTGAATGTTAAATATTTTTGTGATACCACTCATCAATTGCCTATTTGGACCAAGCACTAATAGCAAAAGCTAATTTATTACATTTGATATGCTCCAGAAAAGGAGAGGTGCTAAAGCAAAATAGAAAACGACATGTGTAAGATCCTTATCAACAAAAAGAATTTCGTATGTGACAATGTTATAGATACCAATTACTCTTCATCAGAATAAGAATAGAGGAGAATACAAATGTTCCTTAAAAGAGAAGGTCGGTTATATCCTGTTTATAGAATATGAATGCGTGGTGAAGCATTATTATTCCTTCTGCAAAAGTTGGAAGAAAAGGCGAGAACAAATCAAGAGTATATCAATACAAAAAATTGTCCATAAGGACGTGATGCTGATATGGTATTAAAAGTAAAACTGTTTACATTAATTTCTTTGCGATTTGTTTTATTCGGGGGAATTTTATCTAACTTTAGTGATATATTCATATCGATTTGGTTATGGGGGGTCAACTCAATTCCAACTTAGAAAAGCATATAATAGCACACGCTGGCTATCAAACGCACCGGAGATAGTGACAGAATAATGCCGACAGTGAAGCCATTAAAAACATTTTATGTTTACAATTTTGTTCTCTTTCTCTCTATTATATTCTAAATTCATAAGATATTATGCTAAAAAATTCAATACTTTAAGTTATCGAACAATCATAAAACTTCTAAAACATTTTTAAATTAATATATTATTAAAGAAAAATAGACCTTAATCAAGCATGCCATACTCCTTTGTTAAACTATTGATCGACTCCTAAAAAAACCACTAACAGAATTGGGAGATATTTTGTATTCCATTAACATACGTAAAATAAGTCCACCATAACCAGAGGCTCAATTAAAAATATATAAGCTCAAAGTGACCAGAAGTGTGTTTCATTGGATTTCTAATTGCTTCTTGAGTAGGACAGCACGAAGTACACAATTTCATAGGTCCATATATGATCACAAGGGGGGTAACTCTGTCCTACACATCAAATATGTAAAATGGTGTTTCATCTACTTTATAAAGACTAAGAATGCATAAAAATGGCATTTTAGTTCGTGTACAATTTACAGTAACTACTCCACAACAGAATTTGATGCTCAGATAGCTCAGTTATTAATACAATGCAAATAAAAACTACAAACAGTGCCATACAATATAGTGTATGATCCCCAGGGGGTAACTAGTCCTAGACATCAAATGTGTAATACGGTGCTTCATCTATTGTAAAAAAAGACTAAGAATCCATTTAAATGGCATTTTAGTTCCTGCACAATCTACAGTACCTACTCCACAAACAGGATTTGATGCTACAATACAATTCAGTTATTTATACAACGCAAATAGAAACTACTAACACTGAGATATGTAGTATCCTTTGCAGAATAGAGACAAAGGTATTAAAAACAATATAGCAATAAACTTCAATTGAATGTTACATGCCCAAAGGATCAATGTTCAAATATTCCTAATTTATCCACTCCCTGGCATCGACAATTATTGATTCCAGATTACAAAAGAAATACCATATCCAGCAACCTGTGTTTTCATCCCCAAAATTGGAACAAAATAGAGACACAAGGAATTACTCCAATGACCTTTCTGTAACTTTGGTTTCTACCCCCAGAATATAAAGAAACAGAATCAAAAGATAGATCAAACTTAGGAATAGGACTTCACTGTGATACAACATTTGCTCCTCAAGGAAGGAAAAATTGACAGGAATGTGGACCTAAAATTTGAAGAGATAGGCAGCCAAAAACCCCTTCCCTGGCTTTAATTATGTGAACGCCACCCAGTGGTTTCCTGACCCTTCTAAGGTACTTTTGCAACACTAAACCTCAAAATGAATTTTGCTCAGTGGTTCTTTTTCTTAGTACTGCTTCCTTTCATAGTTACTGTAACCTTCCATCAACAAAATTCATAAACGAATATATATTATTATTTACTGAAACATTTCTGTTGTTAACTACCTCTGTCAGCAGAAATTCATTTCAATTTTGCTGAGCCACAAGATGATCAAGCTGCATCTGTTCAAGCCATGCTCCGAGTACAGCATGATCAACAACAGACTCCATTTGCGTGCTCATGTTTGATCCCTCACTGGAGGATCCAGCAGCTGCTGCTGCAACATTTGAGACAGTGGTTGCCAATTTATCTTTAACTTCAGCTGGTGATTCCTTAACAAGTGACTGCACCCAAGATAAATCAGGCTCCTCACCATTGTTCCCAAGCTCAAATGATGATGACCTTCTTAGCTTACCAACTTCATCACCACCAACTGGCCAATCCAATTTACCATTAGGTGATCCCCATTTTGACCAAGAATCGGCAGAGGCAGCAGCAAAGTTGGAGCCGTGTTCCCGGAAGCTTAAGCTGCGGAATTGTTGCTTCTCACGCTGAGCTAACATAGAAATCCTAGAACCCATTGGAGAAATAGGTTCCACATTTCGCGGAGACATTCCCAACGAGGCCTGCAATAAAGGATGCTCAACATTTTTCGAAGCAAAATTAGTATTCAGCGGTGCCAACATTCTTTGCTGGTGCTGAAATTGGTTGAAGACAGCTGATTTGTGAGTTGGAGAAAACACAGCTGAAGCCAATGCTGGATCAGCATATCTAGGAGAAGAACTCTCAGCTGAAAACAGATCATCAAGATTTGAAGGAGTCAAGGGTTTCATTCGACCAGAGCGGTTCATGGTATGACAATTCATAGCA
This sequence comes from Glycine tomentella, assembly GCA_007407185.1. Taxonomy (NCBI): domain Eukaryota; kingdom Viridiplantae; phylum Streptophyta; class Magnoliopsida; order Fabales; family Fabaceae; genus Glycine; species Glycine tomentella. The sequence goes on along the minus strand of PYAF01004995.1, from coordinate 652,952 downwards.
TGTGGAGATAGGCATGATAACTCATTAAGGAACTGTTGCTGTTGCTGCTGCTGCTGCTGCTGATGATGATGATGATCATAATCAGGTAATAACAAATCAAAATCATCCACAGAAATATCTCTAGCATTGAGTGAAGATCTCAATCTACTGGAATGAAAATTACTTCCTGGAAGATGCAATGCTGGGATGTTAGGCTGTGGCCAAGCAATTGAAGCAGTGGAAGGCGACATGGGAGGAGTGAACGGCGAAGGAGGCATGAGCGACATAGAGGAAGGAGAGGCGGGCGGTGGCAAGATGTTAATGGCTGCAACAAAATCCATAGCAGAGGAAGCGGTGGAGCGGGGAGAAGGAACGGCAGAACCGGTGGAAACATATAGCGGCCTAAGCTCTTGATTGGTGTGGGCAAAGAAGCAAACTCTTCTTGCACAATTAGTCCCATCCTTGCAAAGCCGGGTTCTATATTGTGCAGGATGCAGCCAGCACTCAAAAACCCCATGAGCATACTCACACATATCCCCTCTCCTGCAAGCACCCTTTCGAAATTCAGAACAAGGGACACAACTATAATGGAACTTTCTCGGGTCCCTTCTTCGGGCATTTTCCCCTGGATGAACAAAGGGGCATTCAGTCCAATCGTGTGAATAAGCCCTCGAACAAGGCCGAACCTTGAACGAGTACATTCGAAACTCATCGCTTGAGTATATGCTGTTCTTTATGTCCGGAAGGGACAGATCAACAGGGTACTCTTTCTTCTCACTCACTTCATTTGTCTTCATCTTCAAATCTGGGGACTCAATCTCAATCTCCATCTCCATCTCCATCTCCATCTCCGCTGAACACGCATTGCATGAGCTCCTCATCACCCTAAGGCCACTCCAATCATCGCTTCCAAGAAGCTCTTCCAGACTGTTCTTCACATAATCAAGCTTCGGAGGAGAAACAGTAACATCCCCGGGTCGGTGACCATTGGCATCAACAGAATTCCGATCAGCTCCTGCTTCCAAAAGCAGTTTCACAGCATCGACGGCGTTTTCAGACCCACCTGAAGCTGCACAGTGAAGTGCAGTGCTTTTGTCAAGGCCACAGGATCGGTTCACATCAGCTTCTGATAGATAAAGAATCAGCGTCATGACATCAATGCTACCGTAGGTGGCAGCAACCATCAAAGGGGTTCTTTGCTCGTTGACCATCTTCTTTGACTCTTTGTGGCGGCCATACCACAACCCAACCTCGTCTATGGAGGAAGGTTCACACTCGATCAAGCTTTTGAAACCCGAAACATCGTTGTTGGCTGCAAGCTCCAGCAAGCTTGCAAGAGAATCTTCAGTGTCAAGAGATAAGTTATTCATCTCATGGCTGCGACTCTTCAACTGCTAAACAAAATAGTAAAATTTACATTGAAGAAGAGATGCACTACAACAAACATCCAAAAGCACAAAAACGCATACCTTAGTCTCTTATTAAACTTAAACACACCAGATACTAAAGCTAACTATGGAGTATCACAATATAGAAAAAAATCCAACTTTTTTTTTATATATATACATCCAATATTCCAATTCATGTATGAAAATTGAAAAAGTCACTATTTTCGTAAAAGGAAATAAAGAAAAGAAAGAGATTGCGATTTGATTGATTGATTATTCGTCTGCGAGCGCCTTTTTTGTTTCCCAATCACATTCCGCCTCGTCACGCCTCGGAGGACTCGATCGTCGTTTCGGAAAAGTATAGGGGTAGAATGGTGATTTCGCTTATTTTTACTTGAAACGAGTTACGACAAAGGTCCTTCTTGTAATAATTTAACAGTTTCCCCACTCGGAGTTCGCTGAAAATTTCTGGAAATTCACCTCACATGCGATAAAAGCGAGGATCTAGTGCACACGTGGCGGGGATTTATTGGAACTGTAATAAATCTTTTGACTTTCTCTGAACCGGTTCGAGATTTTCGTCAGTTAGCTAATCATGGGGTGACACGTGTGACACTGATTGTTCTTTCATGCGAAAGTACTCCATAGAAATTTACGGTGGTGGATGGAAACCGACTGTGGAGGTGAATATGGAATGAGAAAAAGAGTGTAAATAAAAGAAAATATTTTAAATTTGAAGTAAAAGAAAAATGAAACAAAGAAAATTTTTTATTTTTATATGTTAACTTTTTTTTCTTTTTCTTTTCATTTTCTCTTAATACACACAAAAAAAATTATATCGTTACTTATGTTTTTTTTTCTTTTTTTTTTTTCCTACCAAAGTACCAAACATATCGGAAAACTGAAAAGCCTGGTGATTTTACGGGTTAGGTGAATCAGCAGAGTGCGGTGACCGGATCCAACCGGTTGCATTGAAGTACATTGGAATGAGGTGTTGGAATCCGGGTGTACCGTACGGACGCGGATTTCAGACACTAGTCAATTGTGGTTTAATGGTGGAAGTGTGGAACTGGAGGTAGTCAAATCATGGAGAAATAAAAAATAAAAAAGGAAAAAGAAGGAAGAAAGAAAGAGAAAAAACATGTTGCATACAACACTCGTGATATTATATTTTCTATAAAAAAAATAATGCAAGGAGAATAAATTTAGAAAAGGGAAATACATAATTGATAAGATAAAAAGCATGGTATCACAATCTTCCTTTATTGATACTACTGTTTTAGCATAATTTCCTTTATGTGTTAGCTTTTAGCATATTTTAGGCTTTTCAATGTTGTATATGCATTTCGATAATAAAAAATGTTGTATTTTTAATTTTTTTTTATTCTTTTAGCTTTCTCTTGATAATTTTTGAGTCATTTTTTTTGTCATCTGTAATTATTAAGATATTTGTCTTATTTATTCACTTGAATTTTTAATATATTTTTTAATTGTAATTAAAAACTATCAAGTCAATCGATATCAACCATACTTTAAAAAAATATATGATTTCCTTGTAAATTGTACTTTTCCAAAATGTAAGTTATTATATAGTTATAAATAAAAATTAAGAAAAATTGTCCAAAAACCTTTTTTAGCATTTATTCCTTCCTTCTTTCATTCGAGAATCTTTAATTTTCACTATTTTTTTTTCTATCACACTCTTTTTAACTCAAAACTCATAAAAACAAATAAAGAGGAAGGAATAGTATATGGTTTAACCTATTTTAAATCTAAGTTGGGACCAAGTTTATTAATTAACAAATTAGTTAAGATGTTTTAAAAATCTGTTTAGTTAAATATAATAGGTTTTATGTCACCTAAAGAGTTTTTATCCTTAACGTTTTAAGCAACAACAACAATAATGTTCTTATATTATATAAAAATATTATTAGATTTTTTTATTTTTTAGTTGCTCGTGAATTTTGTTTCATGCAAATTTTACTTTTTTTTACATTTTTTTTGTTTGAATATTAATTGGGTCATAGTTTTCATATTAGGTAATTTAATGGAATATGTTTTACATCTTGAATTAGTAAAAGAAAATATCAAAATTTTACTTCAAAATTAAAAATAATAATTATTTTAAAAGGGTAATATTTGAGAAATATAAGACCAAAATAAATATTTTAAAAGATAAAAGAATAAATCAAATTTTAATAAAAAGATTAGAGACTAAAAATATGTGTTTTACTTTTTTTTTAGGATGAAGTCATATTAGTTAGAAAATATTATTGAGTCATTATTTTACTCAAGCAGTTTGTTCATACAATTAAATCTATATGTGGAACTTACGATTATCGCTACTCCAATATGCCAGCTCCAAATTAGACAATGAACGATTACCCACAATTAAACATGCAAGTTATTTGTAACACTTAAATATACCAGTAAATACCCTAATCTAAATCTCATTAGCTAGTTAATTTATGATACATCCCGTTTGTTATTGTTTCAAATTAACACAACAAATTTAGTTAACTTATTTAAGAGAAAAGAATTCAACTATGATTTCATGTCATGGAGACTAAATCAGAGTTTTTAAAAATCTAAAACCAATAAATTTTTTCATGTTACGTACTATTTGACAAGACACCTTCCCAGACGAAAACGAAACATTGAGTTGGTTTGTTTAAATTTTTTTTAAAAAATAAAATAATACTTTTTATATAAGTATTTAAAAAAAAATAAATAGGATTTGTTTCTTAAAAAAATATATAATTATTTATTTTAAATAAAAATAATTTAAAAAAATACATAAAAAATATAATTATTTATTTTATTTAAAAAATACTTATTTTTAAAAAATAAGTTTAAACAAAATTGGTTCATTGTGTAGTAAACGACTAAACTATACTCATGTCATGGATAATTCCTTGTATTTTTTTTTTTCTCGTTACATTACCCATGCATCGCGTGTTATCTATAATGTGCTTTGTTCTCTCAAGATTATCCATTTTATAGGTGATTAATATCGCACCAAAAAACAAAAGTGTTATCATTTGTCACCGAATATATATATTCTTTGCACAGAGTACTTATTCCACGTGTTTGAATGACATTCTTTGATAATTACTTAGATTTTTTTTTTTTTTATCAACTATAGGCTGTGTATAATGTAAGATAAATATTTATTTTATATAATAAATAAATACTTTATATGTATAAATTATATTTAAATTTATAATAAATAATTTCAATTGTAGTATAAGGTTATTTTTAACCTATTTTCTTTTTAAATATTATTGAAATTTAATTTATGATAAACATAAAATATAATCGATTAAATGGGATATGTAGTTAAGAAAAAATTGACTAGTTAGTTGTATAGATAATTGTTATGCTGAGCAAAGCATTTTACTTAACTTTTAATTTTTTGAACAGTTGAAAAATTTATTTGATTATTTAATAAATAAATTTTAATTATTATCTTAACATTTTTAAGCACTATTTGAAATAGTATCTTATAGAATATTAGTTTCTAATTTTTTATATTTTATACCATTTTTTATCTTTAATGTATTAATCATATTTTGTGATTAATTACTATTTTTAAATAAATTATGATTTTATGATTTTTTTTTGTGATTTTATAATTTTTAACTATTTTAACAATTAATTTTACTAAATATTTATAATTTAATAGTTAATATTTGATCTTTCAACTTTTGACTAATTTTCAACTTTTAACTAATTTTACTTCTAAGATAGTTTTATGTAACATTATCATGAAATACACATTCAAATAAAATATATAAATATTAGAGATGTCTCTTATGGTACATAAATGAATTTGTATTTGGAAAACTGAACGCCCAAACCAAGCCCACTGTTTTTGTTTTGAGTTTCCCTCTCTCGCATTTTCAAAGGTGGAGACCGCAGATAAGATCGATAGGAGACCGCATAAGTGCTGTATGTGCAAAACTGCAAATGCATTCCTGCACTTTCATGTATTAAAAATTAAGGTAAGGAGAATATGGACCCAATAAATAAAACTTTATAATTGGTGCACCAAATGGTAGGCTAAGATATGCCCCTTTTTTTTCCTCAATTTTTGTCTTATAAAATTGGCCAAGTAATCCAAAAATGGGGAAGTAAGAATCATTTAAAAGCGCATATATATATATATATATATATATATATATATATATATATATATATCAGCCAAGAAAGTAACCTTTTCTCACTTTGATTTTGTGGTGGGGACAAGGCGATGAATAGAGACACTCTTATCTTTCATGTTGGATTGTGACATGGAAATTTTGGCGGCTACCATGGCTCCCTATCATGGGGACCATGTGCCACCTGCCTCGTTGCTTAGCGGACACTTGTCCTACACTCACTGCATTGACGGCTTCCTTTACAACCTTCAAGTTCCTTGCTTCATTCTCAAATCTCAACTTGCTCCAAAAGAATTGTTTTTTATATAAAAAATTGTCCTTTATTATAACTTGTGCGTCGAGCATGACGAAACCAAAGCTGAATTTTCTGTTGTTGCATTTGGTTAATTTGATAATTAATTGACTGTAAGGGGTAAGGAGTTAATCCTGACTGAACAATGTTAACTGGCTACTACTTCTCTATCCATATGTGTGTGAATGTGTTTGACTCCGCTAAAGCAATCTTCACACAAGCTGTAATGCGCAACTACTAATAAATTAGTTGTATAAGCTGTAATGCTCACAAATTCACGTAACTGCATCCATTATAGGTGACAAGAAATACCAAATTACACTTCTCTTCTTACACTAGTATCCCCTCATTATTTTATCCCTACAAAAACTTCTAATTTCTTCCTAAAAACCCCCATCGCCTCCTTAAACCCTCCTTCCCCACAATATCCATCAATAATCACATTAAAACTTCCCAAATTAACAACTCACAAACACACGCAGTGGAAGAAATAAAATAAGAGAAGAAAATTTTGATTGTAAGACAATACGTATACCCGCTGGAGAAAGAAACAGACGAAGAGAACGACACTTAAAAAGAAAGAGACGAAGAAAACAACACTTAATGGATGTGTTTGGTTGAATGGAAGAAAAATAAATAAATTAAAAAATGATTTAAATTTTTATTAACAATTTTTATTTTATTTTTTCTAAAAATGTTTAATTAATAGTATTTTATTTCCTCTTTATTTTCTTTCTCTTACTTTCTCTCATACCAAAATGAACCATTAACCCAAAGGGAGTAGATGGAAATTGCAATCGGTACAAGTGAAAATTGGAGGCGGTGCAAATTATTTTGTTTGGCTTGATTTTAATTTTTACTGACAATCATTAATCTTATAATTATATTCAACTTTCTCCAACAAGGAATCATATTCAAACAAGAATCATAAAAACAAATACAAATATGACAGAACCAAAACTCAGATCAGAGGTGAGAAATGAGAATAGAAACAAAATATCGCAAAAGCAAAACTAAGTGTGACGCTGACGCGGAGGTGTGGTGTTCGTGCGAAGTGTCATTCTCATTGGTTCGATGTAGTTTCAACGCAGCCTGGTGCGGTTCTCGACGCCACCTGGTGGTCCTCCAAGTCTGCGACGACAATGCAATCTCACTGATTTGACTGTGATGCGACCTCCGTGTGCGGCGGGGCGTTGGTCGCTGATCTCCCACAATAGGACCCTCGGACGGCATTGCCGCTTCGAAACTAACACCAGAGGGCGATGCCACCCACACAACCCATACGCACTGTAGAAGACGCCCCATGATCCCTAGGATACACTATCGTAGGGCGTAGCAGCGTCGCACGAGCACAATTCTATGAAAATACCCTCAATTTTCAGACCACAACATAGGAGCACGAGTTTGTGAGCAAACCCTAGCACAACAATTTGGGGATTTCCGATTTCAGGGAGCTTACACAGTTTAAGAGACCTTACACAGGGGGCTTAAGTAACAAGGGTTATTTTGGAATTTCAGAAAAATTAACAATGTTAATAAGGTGATAAATGAGGGGGGGTTAAAGTAATGACATTTTACATAGGGATACAAGTGTATTAAACACTAAATCGAAGAGAGACGAGTATAATTTGTTATAAAAAAATAAAGGAGTAAGCCACCTCGTTTCCATATTACCTGTTATGAAGGCTATTAGTATAAAAGAAAAATAGTGAACTATCAACATGATCATCTAATCTCCATATTTTTGGAGCAACTCAAATTCTAAGTCTAGCAATTGTAGTTTGTTGAAATATGAATTCAAACTTAATTCATGTTATACTCTCTCTATATATATAAAAAGATGAAGACTTTTATGAGGATGATCATCTTAGGGAATAAAATAACTAATTTCAATCATTAAATTCAAATAAAAGATTTAGGTTAAAAATATTTAAATTTAAATTCAAATATCATCTAATTATAAAATCTTTAAAAGATTTATTAAACAAAAAATCAAATATCTAATTCATCACATTCAAATATTTTTTTAAGTCTATCATCATCTTCATAGATTCATAATTATCACTATTATGACCATCATTGTCATCATAACTAACATACATTGCCTTTACCATGATGATTGTCATGAACACTATCACAATCATCATGCATCATCATTAACATAGTTGTCCTTATCAATATTGATGTTGCTGTCATAAGGATTTAATCTCAAAAAGTAATTTGTAAAACAATTTCTAAATTAATTTTGCAAATAAGGATTTAATACATTTTGAAGTTAAAATTTTAACTTTAATTGAGAAAGGAATAGTGTTATGAAAAAAATAGGTTTAATTACTATTTTAGTCTTCTAATTTATTTTTTAGATTTAATTTTATCTTCTTCTTATTAAAAGATTTAATTAAGTTCTTTAACTTTTAAAAATGGTTCAATTTGGTCATATTTTTTTATATTTTGTTTGCTCCATAATTTTTGAAAAATAGGATTGAATTTCATTTATAATGGATCAAATTGAACCCATTTTAAAAAATAAGGATCATAATTGAAACTTTTAAAAATAAAAGGCCTAATTAAATTTTTTTTAAAAATTGTTGAACTTAATTGAATATTTTAATATTAAATTACAGGATCAAAATTATAATTAAATAAAAAAATTATGCTTTGAGAGCCTCACACTAGTCCAAAGTCCAAACCCAGAAGTTGGACCAAAAAAAAGAATAATTTGGTTTAATTATTGATTTGTACCTTGGACCAATGTTATTAAAACCGGTTTGAACCAGTCGATTGGATCGGGAACTGTAGCATCAACAGGATCGGGTTGGCTAATAAACCGGTCATGCATGTAGTCTGGTTTGGCTTGGAGAAAACTAGGTGGTTTTGGGAAGAATCGGAAACCCGACTGGTTTTTAGAACCCGAATCGGGTTGGTGAAGAAAAAAAAAGTTTCAGACACACAAAACGCAAAAAAAGCTTTGGTTTTTCTTCATCTTGAATTCTTCATTCGTTCACGGCTTAGCTCAGGGCCTTAGGCACTCATGCTCACCGCAGTAGGGCACGCCATCTCTATTGTTACTAGCGTGTGTGGGTGCGTCACGGTGCAGAGAGGGGCGGTGGAGGAAGTGAGAATGACTTCGGAATGAGCAAAGTTGCGACGAAGAATCGGAGGAAACCATTGTGGAGGGGAGAGAGAACAACTTCCAAAGGTAGAGATGATTGAAGAGAAGAATTTGTTGCAGGGGAGAAGCAGGAAGAAAAAAATGGTGGACGGGGCGTTGCAGCAAGCCAGCAAGAGAAGATTATACCTCGTCTATTACTTTCTGTAGCTTTTATTTTGCATTTCGAATTAGCTTATTGTTATTTTTGAATTTTGGAGTATGAAATTATGAATAAACTTTTCTTAATCAAATAATGTTAGTTATATACATATATGTAATATAATTTTGAATTTTTTAACATAGATTGAGTCAAACCGGACCAATTATTAGTCCACTAGTTGGACAACTAACTCACTATCTTAAGCGGGTCAATAACTGGACCGGTTTTCATAACACTGCCTTGGACTAATGGAAACAAGTTTTTGTTATGGATTTAGTATGTCATTATACAATGGAAACATATTTCCGTGCAAAGGATAGTTTTGGAAACAAAATTCCAATCACTTAATAGGTGCCATTAGTAGTAGTGTTGGGGTCAATAGTAACTCCCAAAATAGAAAGATAGTTATGCTATGCTGGGCCTGGGCTTAAGGGTTTACAAAACCAAAATTAAGCATACAAAAACTTCCAATGGAGCCACAAGATGACAAGATCTTAGACAAAAAATAACAGCGGCATATCAGAAACTTTACCTAAGCGGATATGATCACGGTTCACGGTTCACGGCATATCAGAAACTTCATACACTTTGTAGTAGTTTGTAAGGTTACCAGCATGTTTCTCAAAATCAGTAATCTCAAAATAAATGGGAGAGGTTTAATTGATTAATCTGAACTCGATATTCTCAACTTGGATCGAGTAACAATTTAAAGCACCCCTCGTGATGAATGATTTGATATTATTCCAAATTTCCCACCTTTCATTTATGTTTTCCCAAAATGCTCCATTTTCCATTTCACCGTTAGGAACTCGGTAACTTTCAAACTAAACTTACTCGTCCAACAAAGAAAATCAACTGACTTCTCAATTAACTTCTTTTAGAATAGTTGTTGAGAAGTTGATTATTTTTAAACCAGTTTTTTAGGACAATGTCACATTTTAAGTTGTTAATGATTTTTTTCTTTCAATTCATAGGAATCAAAAATGTATATTAAGAGTTTATAATAATTTATACACTCTTGATCAACAACTAAACTAAATCCATTGAAGGTCAATGATAATTTATAAAGGTGATTGGAGTGTAATTACTTGATTTTAAGTTCAACTCGAGTCAGATAAATTGATTTTAAAAAACACAAAACTCCTCATAAATTTATGATTTTAACTAATTTTCACGTAGCATATATTTGAGATTCTTAATTAATATGAAACAATTCATAACTTATAAGATTTGATTATGTTTCATATGATATGAAGACTGATCACAACCATAATAAACTTATACTGTATATCTTGTGCGAGATGGCGCAACATTTTGCATGGTGATTGATATTGATGATTGATTATTGGACAAACCAAACATTAAAGATTATCAAATTATCATATTTTGTTGATTCTTCTCTTTAAATTCTTCTTTCCCTTTTTTTTACATGTATCGAATCGAGTAGTGTTAGAGAATGAAATGTGAGAGGCATTAATGATAGAGATAGAAGATAAGACTAGTTACTATAACTACGTACCAGCTAGCTATGTCAACACCTCAAACTGTCGTCTAGTAGGACTAATTTGAAAAACACAATAATTATCAACAGAACTCAGCTATATAAATAAACTCATGGACCGTCTCTTAAATTATCACAATTCATATTATAGGTCATTAATTTTCAAAATGTGTCAACTGCCAATGCATCTCTCACACCGATGTTGTTATGAACTGTGGATTTTACTCCTTTTTTCTAAAGAGAAAAAGATAAAAAAAAAAATTGAATCATTATCGGAAAACTATATATTAATATGATATATACAGTAATTTATGATTTTTTTTTCATATTTTTGTATGAACAATTGAGATTTTTTTTATATAGTGAACTTCACTGTTAAAAAAGTCAAATTTCATAAACACAAGCATACTATAATATCCAGAATGGTCCACTTTTCTTTAACAATTCAGATTTCTTTAACATATTAATTAAACTAACAACTAACATGATCGAGTTTGTCAAAGAAAAGTTTTAAAATATTTTAAACTGCAATACAAATGCTGATCCACTTTTTTTTCCCACTCTCTCTGATAGGTTCACTCCTTAGAAGTGTGCAAAGGGCCAGCCCCTAGTTTAGAGTAGTAGTTGTAAAAGAAAGCTAATTAAGAATTAAAATATCTCCTGTTCTCATAATATATATATATATATAATATGAAATTTGTGAATTTTATCCTCTGTCATTTATCCATTAATAAGCACAAAAGTTTGGAATAAATTTTACAAAAAATAAAAATAAAAAGTTAGGTGAAAATTTGGCAAAAAAATGCCGGGTGCAAAATTTGTCAAAAATAAAAAAAATGGGAGTGAAAATGCAATTATGTTAAAAGTAAAATGACATAAGATAAAATTCACAAATTTCTTAATAATTGGAGATAAAATGCACTAAATCAATTTGCTGGTGATAAAATAAAAAAAAAAGTTTGAGATAAAAAGTGTAATTAATTAAATCTATTATATATTTGATATTTCTCTATCCGATAATAATCATTCTGTAAGAAAAAAATTGTCCCCAAATCAAAATAATTATTATTTTAATTTTCCATTGTAACATTAATTATTTTATTTACTTATATTTCATATAATATTAATGAAATAGGTTAAAAAATTAAAAAAAGAAATAATGATAGTAAGATTAATATTATAAAATTATTATTCTTTGTTTATCTATCTATTAATATTTTTTATTCTTTATAAAATAACTTACGAAAACAATGAAACCGATAGAGTATATATTATGGGCAAAGGAAGGAACTTTTCAACCTCTCAGTGTTTTATGCTTTAAAAATTCCTTCATATGCTTCTCATAGCAAGAATCTATATTTGCTGCTGAGTGATCGCTCTATGGTTTGACTCATTCTCTTTCAACAAACACAGAGTTTTAGTTCTAGCATGAACCGAAAAATGTAAGGGTCTTATTCCGTGTCCACTTTAGATATGCAAAACTGAGTTTTGTGCAAGTGTTTTAGGGTGGACCCCTTTAAGATGGCGTCAACTTCTACTACAAGAACTCGAATCAAGTGGCAAAAGCTTGAGGAAACAAAGCAGCAAACATCAATGACAAGGCCATGCGAGCATGCTACTTCTTCTTCTTCAAGCTCTAAAGAACAAGGTATTAAGAATGTTGAGGAAGATAGTATTAATGAAGAAGATGCCTGTTCAAGTGGTTGTGCTACACCAAAGGCTAAAAGGTTCAGAATACCAGAGGTGCTAACATGTCCACCAACTCCTAAGAAGAGAAGGGTAATGCCCAATTGCTCGTCAAAAAGATCCCCAATAGCATTTTTTGCTTCACCGGATATAGAGTTGTTCTTCTTTTGTGCACCCAGAAATGTTTCAGCTTGATGCTCCTTCAAGTTTAGTTCGAAAAGAGTATGAAGTTCAGTTCAGTTCAATAGGTGACTTATCCAAATTGCTGATCCTTGGAAGAGACAGAGTTTATGACTTTATTGTGGTCTGTAGTGTGCACTTACGTACTCTTATTGTTAGGCTTGACTTTTTAGACTTTTTATATTTTTCAGGTTTTGGTTTTGGTTTGGCTTGTGTGTGGTGCAATTAGTCTAAATTTCTAACCATGAAGGCCCTTAGTCCTTACATTTGCGACTATGTAAGTTTGATTTATCTAATGTCTCTACCCTTCACAGGGTATATGAACTTCTAGAAGGGCATGTAGTTTCAATTTGTATCATATAACTTCGACAGTCATTCTGGAAATTATATGCATTTCCTGCCAAAGAATTTGATTGTGTTTTGGCTACATCAATATTTTTTTTACAGCAAGTATTAGCTTTGTTACCAGATCGAACCTCACCACCTTTTCTCCATTTCCTTCTTTTACTTGATCATCTAACTCACTTTATATCTTTTGTTACATCAATGTGTGTGTGTATATATACATATATATATATATAATTTGTATTATTAGATTTAAGTTGATTAATTAATACTGTATATACTTTGCTTGGTGAGCATGTGTTGAAACATATGATCTTTCTAAAGTTATTAAACTTGTCTAATGCCACTTTTCTTTCGCTAGTGCCATCTCCACACAATATGTATAAAAAAGAGAGGGAGAAAAAAGCAACTTTTGAATGTGGAAGTGAATGCTTTTGATTTTGAATATTCCTTCATCTGGTCCTTAAATCTCTCTTTTCATGTTTCTTTTTGTCATCACTATGATGCTGATGAAATGCACTCCACACATAATGCAGCTATAATCTTTCTTATGGGATGTCTAATTCTGTCTTTATTATGTACATATTCTTTATGCACTGCATGTACTCAGAAGCGTCCAGTCTACTTTATATGATTAAAGTTGCATATATATTAGAAAGATTAAACATGAGCGGTAAATTAAAATGTTGCCTATCATTACCATTGTCATCCTTACCTTTGACAGTGCTAAAAAAGAATAGAAAATGGAAGTAAAAGTACAGCAACTGCAGCAGCAAAATGAGAATCCAAAGATGAATTGCTTTGTGATGGAATATGTAACCAAAAAGTGATATAGTGAATAAATGATGCTAGTTTTGGGTTTATTATATGATGAGTTGATGACCGGAATGGTGTCCTTCTCACATGAGGTAACAAATTCACACACATACACAGGAAGTGAAAGAGAGGGTACATAGCCAAGGAGAATCCAATGACGAAGCTGGTGTTCTGGTGGCGATCATTTTAAAATGTCATGATGGACACAAAGGTAAGGGGGATTTCCAGGACAACCTCATGAAAAATTAATTACCAACAATGTAACATTTGAACATCCTCAAATAAGCACCCATTTGAACAATGTAAAATCTTGTTAAAGTTATTCCATTTAATAGCTCATTGTAGTTAAATTTTAAATAAGTTGTTAGTATGAGGAATATTGAACTTTATTTTCTTAAATAAGGTCTCAAATTTGAATCTTGTGAAAGAATATAATTTATCGTAATTGTATAATATTTTTAAAAATTAATTTAAAACAATATGATTTCTTTTTTAAATATATGTCTGTCTCAAGTGTGAGTATTACCATATTTTATCCTAATCGCATAATATTTTTAAAATTGATTTATAATATATTTTTAACCTTTAAAATGCTATTTCCTTTTTAAATTATAAAAAATATCTTTATTATTCTTTCTTGGATTTTATACATTATATCACTATTAAAAAAAATTGACAAAATACCTATTTCAAAAAAAAGTAAATTTTGGTAAAAGGTAAGTGTTCTGAATTTTAGTTTCCAGGATGTAATTAATACATTCTAAAATTTAATATCCAAGAACATTAAAAAGTTAAGCTTAAAATGCTCATTTGAAACCAAATGATTAGCTACAAGTGATTAATATAATAAAGTTAAAGTTGAATCGTTCAAGTATTACTCGAGTTCAATCCTTGTTAGAAACGACTCTTGATTAGACTTTACTTATCTCTCGGCCGAACTTTGAATTGGTTAAAGTCTATTTCCCCTGATAAACCAAAGGGTTAAGGTCAAAAAATAAAATAAAATGTTCACTTGAGAGATAATGACACTAATGCTCTGTTTGGTAGAAATGATGAAAATAAAAGAGAAATATTTGATTAAAGTAAAAAAATGTAAGAGGTGTGAGACCTACACTATTTCCTCTCCTCCTCTATTTTGCCCATCAAACAGAGGCTAAATTTAAAACTAAAGTTTGGGGGGTGCAGCGGTGTTGTGAAAAGGGTAGGGTGGGGACGTATTTGTCTTTTTATTAAATTTGGGGTTTTAAATAGTATTTTGGGGGTGTTACTAGTAGTGACATAAAAATAAAATTTGAACGTTGTAAATTTTACTACAGTTGGGCGCTAGAACACATGAATGGGTCGAACCAAGGAGGAGAAGTAAACATGGGCTTGAACAGTATTCACAAGACACGGATTGGGCAGGACATCTGCACATCCTTCTATCTACACGAATTGGGCTAGCAAAACAAAGTGAAACCACCAAAGGAAATTACTTCCTGCACCTCCCTAATTTATTCTTGAACCCCTTCCGAAATGTAAAAATTTGCATTCCAAAAAACTATTCTAGAATGTAATTTTAGATTCGTGTTCTGAAAGCTTAAAAAGGTGCAGGAATCAATTGTTACCATCAAATTAATATAAGTGTAACTCTCTGGGCTTAGGCTGGACACTTTGCTGCCGTTTCAAAGTTCAATTGGAAGAAAGAAAATAACCAACCTTTCACTCATGAAAATAGTTAACGAAACTTATTAATACAAAGTACAGTTTAATTAATTTAAATTCACTATTTTCTATAAAAAAATTGCTTTCTGATATTAAAAAATTTCAAAACTTAAAAATCTAAATTTCTATGAAATTAAACTTTTTACTTTTTTCATACTTCAATGTTAATAAATAAAACATGTAGTGAATATTCCTATTATGCTGTGAATACTTTTAACTGGCATATTCCTATCATTAGTAAAAAAACAAGATAGTAAAAGGCATAGAATAAAATAAAGAGAGATTTCAATTCCAAAACAAGTAAAAGAAATAATTTTAACCATATTCACATTCACATGAATTGTTTTGTTGAGTGTAAGGGTCCTGTTTTACAAGTAACCCACCACCCAGCATAGGTGTTTTAGAGGGGAAAAGGACAATTGTGGCGTGTGTGCCCAACTTGGTCCCGTGAAGCTCTTTCAAATTTCAAGGTCCCCACAGGCAAAAAGTTGGGTTGAGAGATGGCAAGTTGCACCACCACCCAACTGTGGTGTGATGTTTGTTGGTGTCTTCTAGTTCTACCCTAGGAACCTTCCTCATTCATTCCCACCTTTCCACATTCGTCGAAACTTTCAAGGCCACACAACCCAAAAATAAAAAATATGCATATTATAGTCATCATAATATGTGGAAAAATGATTACCTGTTATTAGAGGCTTTGTTAACCCATGACCCAACCCTTCCTTAAGTGACACATCACCTCGGCAAGACAAGCACACTTGTGTTATGTCGGTATCTCAACCCATTTCATTGAGTTCTTAGTCAAACTTGTCGATGTGAGACCACTTTTCCTTGTTGTGGGTGGTGGGTTCACAACCCTCTCAACTGAAAACTGCATTAACGGCCTTTGCCAATTGTTCTCTTCTCTGGATCCCCCAAGTTGTATAAACAAAAAAAGAAAATGCCTTTTTTCACATTTCATAGAATTGAAAAATGAAAAATAAGAAGGAATTCTTTTTTAAAAAAATGTATAATTATAAAGTAAGAAAAAAATAAAGTGCAATATAGGAATACCAATTAGAGCATAAAACATATAATTCTAATTTAGGTTGTATTTGTTTTAATATTCAGAGCTTCAAATGTTGTCTCAACTAACAAACAAACACTTAATTTGAGTGTGTTTGTTTTATTTTATCTCACTTTTCAATGCACCTCAACATCAATGAGCCAAAATCATGGATTGACAGTCAACTAGGTTTTAAAGGGAAAAACAAACACTATTAAACATCTTGATTTGGTTTTCTACAAAAATGTAAAAAGTGAAATACTTTATATGGAAAAGTAAAATGTTATGGTAGAAAAAGAAATGATTATAAAGTATAAACGTAGTGATGTTATTGCTATGAAACAAATGACAAAGGCTCACTCTATCATGAGTCTAAATATTGAAAAAATCCAAAGGGTTGTACTCAAATTAGGTCGAGGGTCACCCAAAGCTTTCATGAAGTCTAATCTTCGTCTCTTAAAACCAAATTAGAGGATTCTCAATACTTTTTCATATCGTTTAGAATAAATTATATTAACATTTCTTGAAATTTCTATCAATATTTTTCTTATTTGTTTGAAAAATTACACTAATGCTCCTTAATTATTTGAAAAAGTACTATACTTTCTATCCTTATAAGAAGGTTGTTATAAATGTTAAAAAAATAAGGAGTTATATACAGTTTTTAAAAACCTTAAGAAATGTTAGTATAATCTAATATATATATATATATATATATATATATATATATATAAAAGATTTTATTTTGTGGGGTAATGTCACGTTGCACTCTCATATTCATTCTCTCTAAATAATTTAATTAATATAGATTTTATATTTATTTTATTTCCAATAG
>PYAF01004995.1:623435-635610 GCA_007407185.1 Glycine tomentella | reverse complement strand
TGAAATATACACGTGTACAATTTTAGTTGATTGTCCATTTTTTTAAAATCAACATTAATTTATTCTATATATTTACTGAATATTATATGTTATAATTTAATTTTTTAAATTCATCATAATTGTATATATAAAATATATATAAATATTTATTAACATATCTATTAATATATATTTATTAAAATTAAAACTAGATATAAATTCAAATAATATAAAGATTACTCTTGTAAATTACCAAATATGAAATTTAATATCTACGTAAGATACAGGAAACTGAGCTAATTTATTCTACATGTTAGATGTTCTATTGTTTAGCTAAGAAGATTCCCATAGGATATATATATATAAAAAAAAAAAATCACATGGGTAAAAGTTTACTCCATAGTTGCATTTAGGTACTACTCAACTCAAATTCAGTCTTGTAATTATCCCATCAAGTAGAGTACGAAATGCACACTGTATTTGAATTACCATCCCTATTCCACATGCACGTCAAAGTAATTAAAAATCATAAACATAAATTTTTATTTAAAACTATAATTTTTATTTAACCTATAATTTTTATATGTAAAAAGTAATTTAATTATTAGATCAAAATTAATTATTATAAAATTTGTTATATAAATTTATATGTAATATACATTAAAAATTTAGTATTTATATGTATAACATTAATTATTTTTAACATAATTAATTTATTAACTCAGTTGATTAGAGTTTTGTCATAATAAGGCGATGAGTATTTTCCGAAATGCATTGTTGAGTATGGGTATATTAGAAAATGAACTGGTGTATAAAACTTATTATCCCCTGAAGTAGTTCCAGTAGACTTGGCTTGATCTATTACATTCATGGTATAGTTTGGTTTGGGTTTCTTCATATTCTAATCACGTGTTGAGACTTCAAAACTATATTTTCTAAAGAATTTCTAAAAGTATAATTTGCACCCCTTGTCCACTTACTCCGAAATATCTACATAGCCAGCCAAACCTTTAGGCTACTTGACATTGTCAAAGGTGTCACATGAAGAAAACGTTTTTTTTTCCCCCTTTTAAATGGTAGACATTATACGATTCCATAAATTAGCTACATCACAACCTCTTCTGTGTTACGTATGACTAAGTTTGATTTGATTATTCTTCATTAGGAATGACATTATGGTATAATGATATTTATTTTTATAGCGGTATAATGTTTCAAAATTTACTAATAAAGATTGATTCAACTGATAAAAAACGAACTCACATCCAAAAAAAACATTGATTTAATTATCATCATCAATATGAAGATCTTATTAATAGATAATTTATAAGAACCTCTATAAACATTCTTTGAACCTTGATATCATCTGCCTTAATCCTGATAAATTCATGAGATCCAACTTATTTAAAATTTTCTTTTATTAGGAAAAAAAATTATTCTTCCCACATAATTAACTGTTCTATACAAAATTTTATTAACAATTTTCTTCTGAGAGCTCAATTCACATAGTATTTAGGTATTTTATATCATCATTATTCCTTAACTATTTGAGCCTGCGTCCAATTTATCAGAGTATCTCTATCAGTTCTGTTCTGCCCAGACCCTTAAGCAATTATAAACTTAAAAATAGTTTCTGGACCACCTAATGGTTGATCAACTTGACAAGGCTCTAGGACTGTCTCAATGCCCAGAGATATGAAATTGATTCGTGTCACAGCCACTAAGTGGGGCTAAAAGCACTCCCTAATGGTGAGTTAAATGGGGAAAAGCCTCCATAGTGAATATTTCGTTGCCAAAAATAAAAGGGTGTTAGCATAACTAACGCCATATAGCTGTTAGAATCTAATGAACATGGTCATGACATAAAACATGTATCCAACAAATTTAATGTGTATATCATATGGCTTGAATCAATGAATAGCCATGCCTAGTCTAACCCCTAATATCTGACAGACATCTTTGAATTTGAAGTATTCATGTTGTAGGCCCCCTTCATATTCCCTTACTACAACAGATCTTGGGGTGGGGGGAATAGAGAAACGCACACCGTATTTTGCCTTCCTTGACACACAAAAGACACAAATAATCTCATTGCCTATGTAGGGAATAATAATTTAGCAATTGCCAACTCTCAAGTCAACTCAATAGTCATAAAAATCAAAGAACGCCACAAGGGTAAAAAAAAATGTTAAAGACGTGAATCTAATGCCTTATCAATGTGTCCCATTTCTTCAATACCAAGCTAGTTGACCAAGTTCATTGAATGTTAGCTAAGTTGATCTATCCCATTCAAGCCATTTGAGAAAGAGCCAATGGCTTGGAACTTTAGGCCTCTTGTCCGTCCAGGTGCACCACCTTTTAGTGAGGAAACATCCAAAATGATCCTGTCAAAGACAAATACTAAGTCAGTATGATACCTTTTGGTGCAAAATAAGTAACGTGTTCAGACTTCAGAAGGCTTACAAATTCTTTGATTCCTTCTCTCCCGAGGAGATGCAGTTTATGATGATTTTGTTATCAATTTTTGACACTGAATGGTCCATTGGTAAATCAATCTCTATAGGGCCTGTTGGATTGACAGATTAAACACATCAATTTATCTTCATGGTTTTAAAATTGTTATGAAACTACATATCAGGTTTTACTAGGAAAATCCTTACCTGATTTAGGTGGAGCAGTGACAAAACTGTCAAGTCCCAATAGTTTCTGCACCAATGGATACTTAACATCAGGATGATTAATGGTCAAAAAACATCTCAAAGACTCTGGAGGTCTTCGCTTCAGAAGCATTTACCTTAAGTCTCTCATGACACTCCTCAAGATTGTCATTGTATAGGATGAAATCAAATATTTGAGAAGATTTCCCTTGCTCAATCTCAGTATCAGCATTTCGTAGTCGCTTCAGGATCTGTTCCTCAGTCTCTGTCCCTCTGATTTCAAAGCAATGAGTTTATCACAAAAAGTCGTTGTCTGATTGAGAAATAAGAAAAAGCATTGCTAAGCAACAACAACTCACCGGTCACGAAGACGCTTCTCCAGCTCCTCCATCGACGGGGGACAGATAAAGATGAATATAGCTTCAAGCGAACTAGCCCTCACAGATCTTGCACCTTGAACGTCAATATCAAGAATACATCTCTGAAACAATTCAAAAAAAAATTATCTCAGATAAGAGAAGTTAAAAATAATATCTGTAGGACGGCAATCTAACAATGTTGAATACTACACCTATAATAACAAAGCTTCCGATAAAATGAGCTATGATAATAGTTAAACAGAAGCAACTTACTTTCCCTGCATCTGCTACCAGTTCGACAGCCTCAACACTAGTTCCATACAGATTACCATGGACAGAAGCAAACTCAAGAAACTTTCCTTCTTTGATCTCTTTCTCCATCATACTCTTCTCAGTAAAATGGTAATGAACACCATCTTTCTCCATACCTCTTGGAGCACGGGTGGTGTGGCTCACGGAAAAACCAAACATAGATGGAAACTCCTTCATAAGCATCGATATCAGTGTTCCTTTGCCTACTCCAGAAGGACCACTAATAACAACAGGCTTCTCAGCATTGCCTATCACACCTTTACTCCATGCAACTACCTCAGTCCCCAAAATTTTTTGCTGCTGCCTAACATATTGGGTGTCAATCTGCCAATAATGAGAAGATGAGACATTTAGCATCTATTAGACAATTATTAGGAATCTACTATTGTTACAGACTTTCCATGCATTAATAGTCCTTTGTTTTATACATGAATAGAATAAGGATTGTGTCTGCAAAACACCAACCTCCAGGAACCATATTTGATCATCTGGCTTAGAACCCTTTTTAAGAATCAGTATTCGGTCTTCCAAAGGCACTGCTGAGAGGCCATTGCATGACACGGGTTTGGTGCCACGCACAGTAAGACGAACCCTGCAATTTTAAATAGGTGTCAGCAACAAGAGCCTGAGAGAGGCAGCTATGAAGAGGAGAAACCTTAAACTGACCATTCTCCAAGACTACGGTCAAAAATTTGAACTTCAATAGACAAAGTTCCATCATCAGCTCCACCAATGACATACTGTCAAAAAAATGGAGGCCCGGTTATTACTTTAGGCAGAAGATTTGACTAGGCACTAATCTAATTATGAGTACATACATAGAGATTATCTTCATATTCGTAGCATATTGCATATACTCACCGTCTTATCGCCAACAGTAGCAGTTGTTTTGCAAGTTCCACTTTTCAATTCAAGGCCATTCAGAGCCCCATCCTGCACGTCATCAACAAGCAATGCTGGTGCTTCTCCCTAGTGATCACAACCGAAGAGAAATTAGACACATTAAAGCAAAACTACTTTGATCCACATTTGAACATCATAATCAATTTGCATTTTGTAACCATTAGCAGGGAAAAGGCAAGTTTACCATAGAGAAATTAGTGCCCAAAATCTTGATTTAAGCTAAACCCTGAACCAAAAAACATAAATAGAGATGAGTACCATGTAAATTCCCAAAGGATCTAACAATATATGCAAACTTCCATCTAAAGAAAATAGAGTGCAGAAACTCCATTGAAATTAGAACACATTACAAGTTGGAACATAAAAAATAACAGCCAAAATATCCCAATGAAATTTAAATAGAGACAAACCCGGATATCATCAACTTCCAGCAAAACAAGACCTACAGAAAACATGACAGGAATTCACCACTTTTGGTTGTTTTTTTTTATTATTATTTATCTCTCCCTGATCCCTCAACCTGAAAATTTGGACCAAAAATTTTAATATTTTTAAAAGGAAAAAACCATTCAGAATTTCCAGCAGGTCTAGAAAAAAACCAGCTTAAAAATTAAAACAAAAAAAGACAAATATTTAAAGACCCGGAGAAGGGGATGAAGCAAAGTCGAAGAAGTGGATCAAACAGAGCAAAACCCAGATCGCAATGCGACAAAATCCGAAATCTGGAACAGCTAGAGACCGACAACCTTAAATAAACCTCGAGAAAGGGAAGAGCAGTTAACAACCTTAAAACGAAGAGGTGTGTGTTGTTGTTGTTGTTGGTATCACGAAATGATGGAAATAGAGGAAAGGTGATATGAAAAATGAGAGAAGAGGAAGATAAAGTTGGAAGAAAATGTAAGGAAGGTCGTCATACTTGTACGAGGAAAAGCAAAAAGGGGCGGCTTTCGATTACGAGCCAAGCAAGCAGGACCTGTTTTTCGTTTTCTTGTGCGGTGTTTATGAGAACCTTCTTTTTTATTTCTCTATTCATTTTGTAAATTTTATCGAGAAAAAGAGGTATCCTATCTAATTTATTTTAATTATGATTTCTGATAAGAAAAAACCTAAATTACTTAATTTCCCTTCTGATCCCTATAAAGTTATATCAAATAATTTGTATTAAGAATAAAGATATATATTTAAGGTTAAATAATGTCATTTTATCCCTAGATATGAATTGCCTAGATGTTCTTTCCCAATTCTCATAATATAGATATTTTTCAATGCATAAACTTTCATAATATTATATGCATATGAATGATCAGACTACAAATATGACACAAGATTCAGACAAAAATAATAATATGAAAATAGTATGAAGCCAATTTCTAATTAATAAAAGAGAACAACAAAAAGAATGAAAGAAAACTAATAGAAAAAAGGATAAGCCAACTTTTAATCAAAAAGAGATTAACAATCGATGAAAGAGAATGAAAGAGAATGAAAGAAAACTGATAGAAGAAGGGACATAAACCAACTTACTTGAAGTGGATTCTTCTCTCCTTTGTATTTTGGGTTTCTGTCTGATTTCTTGAAATGGATTCTTCTCTCCTTTGTATTTTGGGTTTCTTTATGACTTCTAGATCATTTTCCTTTTACTACTCTCCCTTTTTATAATCAAAATTTTGTTTAATTGGGCTTTTTTATATTGATGATGTGTTAAGCCCACATGTGTACTATTCTAATTCTCAATTCATCCTCCAAATCTTTAATGTATAATCTTATAAAGAAATTCAATCAAACACATTATAAATCAATTAATTTTAGTATTTATGGGATAAAAGCTCATACAAATTAAATCAACTCTATTAATTTGATGGACGAAAATTTTATAAATAAACAATTAATTTGATCCTCCCACCATTAAATTATATCCAGTATCTTTCTCTCCTTTAACCAAATAGTGTACAGTGATAGAGTTGTTTTGACTTTTTAAATGGTATGTTATGTAGTCAATGACATTTTTATTTTATTTTATTAGACTGATAATAACAAATTTATAAAGGTTTGATTATAATCTATATTGGCAAATTTGATGTTATACTATAAGTACCTTTACTATATTTAATCGTATTTCATCATATCCGAGTTTTGTACTATGTGTGTTCTCTAGTCGGTCACCACCTAAGCTCCTCGCACACTTGGCTAAATGAAAGCATTTGCTAGGAAACTGTCTTGTTTTGCTGTTGAAAGTGGTGCATATTGATAAGATAGGGTGAGTGTAAAGTGTAAACTATAAAGGGCCCTTATTTAATTTCCCTTCCCTTGACCAAAGTTTAATTAATTAAGCATCTTTTATTTGTCTGGAAGCAGCAGAGACAGAGCAATTCCATTTCTTCTTCAACTGTGGTAGGTACTTGTCTGGAAGTCAGCTGAACAAATTCTCTGAGAGTGTGACCAAATTCTTGGACCTTTTAAATATGTTGACCCACAAAGAAAGCAACCCAAAATCATTGGTCTTTCAAATCTGTAGAAGGATTCTTCTCTTACCGCAAAAACCCAAAGGCAGTTATATTCCAGCATTATTCTCTTATATCTTGTTAATGAAAAAAAAATGTCCATATCATTTATATGTGTACGTGTAGATATTTTAGAGTTATTTAGGCTATGTTTTTACTTAGACAAGATATATACGCAACAACGTTGAAGATCGAGTGAGACTGGGAAAATTCACCATAGAAATTTAAAATTAGTGGTTAAAAGAAAATACTATATTAATTATACAGAGGTGTAGGTGTAAGTGAAAACAACACACTCTTTACTGTATTCTTTTTTAATTAACTCATGCACTAAAATTTGTTAAAAACTGAAAATCAGTGACTCAGAAATACAGTAAGACTTACCAAGTCTTATGATATTTGACAAAATTCAATTAATAATAAAAAATATATTCAAAAGACTATATTAGAGATTATGTTGTTAGTGTTGTTCTATTATATAACGATCCAATTAATGTCTTATGTTAGTGATGTTAAACATTTCACTAACTCCAGAATTACAGTGCCTTGTATTATACGCAGGTTAGATTTTATCCTAACAGCCTAACTCGTGTTAACTTTGCAATACAGGGATGGAAATATAACTAAGAATATTATTTTGAATATGGGAATATTTTTAGCCCAAAAGGCAAGTAGCATACAAAACCATAACCTAACCATATATTTTATTCCATATATAAATCGTAGCAGATTCAAAGTTGAATTTCTGTAAATTTAATAGTACTCATTTACTATTAACTGGAACTTGGTGGGTGATCACTTTACAATACATCCAGTTTCAAAATTTAAGATGAAGTACTCTTTAATTTATACGGCCAGCTTGTTTTGAATTTTGTTTTACGTATAAACATATATAAGTTTAAATTTGGCTTGCCTTTTATTAGATAAGATATATATATATATATATATATTACTTGATACAATATATATTTTAACTTATTTTAAATAGTTTTATTAGATAAAATATATTTAGTATCTAATAACAATTATCC
Organism: Glycine tomentella; assembly: GCA_007407185.1. Taxonomy (NCBI): domain Eukaryota; kingdom Viridiplantae; phylum Streptophyta; class Magnoliopsida; order Fabales; family Fabaceae; genus Glycine; species Glycine tomentella. The sequence continues at coordinate 627,868 of PYAF01004995.1, read as the reverse complement.
AAAATAAATTAAGATATATATCTTATCAGATATTAGATATATCTATTTTAATAATAAGTATTTAAAATAAACTTATCAAGTATTAGATATATTTTACCTAATAGTTTTTAACTGTTTTGCCTTCAAAGTTCTGAACATTATCTTCAACGTCGTGCACTGATTAAAGGAAAAAATTATTTAAGATCGCGTGGTAGCGTCTTTGGCATTGCGTGGTATATGGTTTCTTTGACTGCTTTTAAATGAAATTATAACGCTCATTTTGATTTTAATTACTTGATTAAGGTTTTCTTCTAAAATCGGCACAGTCCGTTTTCCTATTGATTCCCTTGTTTGGAAAAGGGACTCTTGATTTAGTCTTGAAATCATTGGAATTTGACCTCTAAAAACTTTTAATTTACTTTAAGTTTATGTTTGGTGGAGAAAAAAAAAAAGAAATAGAAAATAAATAAAGTAGATCAGTTTCATGCGAGTCTTATATTCTTTTTTTATAATTTTAATTTAAATATTTTTTAATTTTCTATCTTCATTTTTTCAATCAAACATATTATAAAATAATGTTTAGTCACAAAAGAGAAAAAAATATATTTTTTTAAACTTATCTAATTTGCCTCAACTTTTTGCCTTGATTTGGTTGAGAGAAAAGTACTATTCTTGAAGAAATTTTCAAAAAATAGCATGATTCTCACACTTTTTTCTCTCTATTTTAATTCAAATATTTTTTTTTCAATTTTATTTCTTTTCTCTTCCACACAAGCAAACACACCCTTAAGAAGAGAGGAAGGACAATAAAAGGAAACAAACTTATTCTTCATTTAATTTTTGTCCTCTTGCAATATTGGGAGATCTCAAGGAAAGGAGAAAGAATTTAAAATATTTCAAGTAGATAATATATATATATATATATATATATATATATGTTTTGAAATCCAAAATTATATGGATATAAAAGTAAAATAGTTTTAAAATTCTTTTTCGCCTTAGCAAACCAAACGAGAAAATGATTATTTTTCTTCAATTCCTATCCTCAAAATCAAATAAGATATCTAATCAAAATTTCTCCCCTTTCTTTCCTTTTCCTTCCATCTCCTCCATTAAAATTAAAATCACTCTCCCCTTTTGAACCAAACAATCCTTAAAGGATAAAGTGGATGATCTTTAATTATTGATGAGTAAATCAATCATAAAGTTGCGTGCACATTTTATTTTATTCAAACACATACTTAATTAGTTAATTTTTGTAGATGAGTTAAAAGTATTCTTTGTCTTTTTTTAATCAGTATTTTTTGTATTTCTGTTAATAAATCTTTGCTATATATGTATAAACTTTATCTTTAAAAAACTTAGAAGGCTTAAGAAAAAAAAATTAATACCCATGACCAATCAATGTCCAAAGTTACATATTGAATCTTATTCTTCTAAAGTGGGTAATTCATTTAAGAACGCAAAGTAAATAATTTAAGCTAATCAACTATTGATATTATATTTTTTATTTGTAAAAATTGACCAAGACAAATATCAAAGAATTTATAAAAACTCACACTCTGTTTAATAAACTTAGATAGAATAATTTCAGCTAATCAACCATTGATATTATATTTTTATTTGTAAAAATTGATCAAGACAGGCATCAAAGAATTTATAAAAACTCACACTCTGTTTAATAAACTTAGATAGACTCTTTTATAACAATTGATATTACATACGTCTACATAACAAATTATAAATATATTAAAATATCACTTTAAAAGAATTAAATTTGCTAAAAAATACTAGAAAGAAAAGTTTAACTCGATATATATTTAAGGAATCTTTGCACTGGATTAGAATAATTAATCTTTTATAATAATAAAAAATATTTGGTCTAAAGCTACCCTAGTGCTTCATTGATACATATAAATTTACTTTAATAATGGCATTATTCTAATAAAACCTTATGTATGTTCTCCTCTTTTAATTTGGAGTGTACGGCTCTTTTACTTGATTACTACTTTAATTTAGCGAAAATGTTTTAAGGTTGTTGATTATTTTAAAGAAAATTACTAATTTTGAAAAAGAATATTATGAACAAGTGGGTCGAGTATATGCCTTTTATTATAGGTTTTGCTGATAGTCAATAGGGCACTTAAATGCAACTACCCGAACAAGCGTGGCTGTAGAGTGATTGGTGGAGCAAATGCAAAATATCTCAATTTTTAATTGTTTTCTTATTGTGATGATATCTGAGCATATCTTTCAGAAAATTGCATAACTTTGGATCTTCAGCATTTTGGATGATCCAAAATATTTTATGAAAAAGTTAAGAGATTAATAATTTGAACTCTTTAAGCATACAACAAAAATTTGATTTCTAGCTATACAAATAAAACAATACTATACTAAGGAAAAGAAGAATTCTTTCTTGAGTGATACTTTACTTTTTCCGTTTATTAGTTTTATGAATTTCGACGGTAAAGATACATTGTTTCCAGAAAAAAGCTAACAAATAAAAAAAGTTTTTATAAAAAAATACTAACACACCTTTTTTATATAATTTTTAATACAATTCAATTATAGTTTATAGTAATTTTTTATATGAATTTTTAAGTAATATACTGAAGACACTAATAAAGTGTATATTTTTATTAGAAATTTTTTTTCGAAAGATTCTCTTTGAGCTTGGTGCGTGGATAATATGGTGAGTAACCCATTAATGGATATAGGATTTGCTCTGATATCATCTTAAAATATGAATTTTGACCTAACTCAACTCTAAAAGTTAATTCTATGAATTATCCCCCACTTATATACAACCAATGTGAGACTTACATTTTTTTCCCATAGAAACTTTTCTCACATAAAGTTGCAACTTTCAAATCTATGGTTCCTCCTTTTCTTTGTTCTATCTATATATATTCAATCAACTTGGGGTTTTTAGTCAAAGTCAGCAGTCTCTACTCTTTACTTAAAAGACTCCATAAAGAGAGGTTAGGATTATTCTGCTGAGAAGCTGCTAGGTGACTGGATAATGGAAATTGAAAAAGGGTTTTTGCTAAATCTAAGCTCATTTTCAAGGTAGCTATCATATCATCATTCACCTCTCCCAAAAGACAACGAAAACGTTAGATGGTAGTAATTTGTATGCATTTTTAATATAAAAAATTATACACTAGTAACTAATAAAAATATATACTAAACGTTAATACGTGTGTCATATATAAATAGTATGTATTTAGATATATATTGTCTTTTTTATTGCTGACCATTAATATGAAATAATTTTCATTAAAAATAGTTATTTATCTTAGTAGAAGATAGTAAACGTATTACGTATACAAGATAATAATTCTTCTCTCAACATAGACTATTACATTAGATATATATTGTCAATGGATACATTATTTACTCTTTAATAAATGAAAAAAATTAGAGTGTTTAATTAAAAAAAAACATATTTCTAACATATAAATATTTTCTCTATTAATTGATGATTTGTGCTTTTGTATATTTGATTATTTATAGGTTTTATTCACAAAGGATAGCTTGAATATATAGCACAAACATATCAGCCAAAAAAGCAGCATGGAACTGAATGTCTGAAACCATGTGGATGCCTAATAGAGTCAAGTCATGCTCTACCGTGTTTCACGCTTTGCACAACTGTGATAGACTTGTTCTAAATTTGTTTGGAGAGGAAGAATATAAGAAAAGTACATGACAATTTTCAAAAGTTTTAAAGTTTTTTGTTTGATTAAAAAGAAAATTAATAAAGTAAAGGAAAAAAAGTGACTCTACACAAGAAAAATGATAAAAAAAAAATTCTGTGTTTTTTTCATTTCAAATTTAAATTTTTCTGTATTTTATTTTCTCTTCACTCATTCAAAGAAAAGGTTAAGCTCTGTTTATTGTGGTAGACTTTGGAAAGAGAATTTTGAAATGATTTTGGAGAATTATTTCCGTTTGAAATTAACTAAAAATGGGCAAGGAGGACCAAAAAAAATTAAAGCAAGTTGCACGTAACGTAAGAAGGAAGGACGGGACAGATACATGTTGTTTTATTCCGCCCATACCCTTCACCTGAAGTATTTTGATCATGTCATATCCCTTTTAGTTTTAGAAATATTTCATTTTTAAATAAAATCTTATTTTCTTTCTTCCTATTTTCTTTCCAATTACATAAGTAGAATGATAATTTAATATTTCGCTCTTTTCATTCTCTTTTACTAAATAATAAAATTTACTAATAAAATTTATACAGGTCGTGAATACTTATAAATTTTTGACGAAAATATACGAATATTTAATAAATAAATAAGTTTATCTCAATTTTTATGTGTTACTTGATGAAACATATCCAATTATAATTTTAAATTTTGCTTCCAATATTTTAATAAAGAATCTTCTTCACCTCTTCTTTATTTTTTTTATTATTTTAGAGAGAACATAATATATTGTAA
>PYAF01004995.1:585021-616176 GCA_007407185.1 Glycine tomentella | reverse complement strand
AGGCATACATTAAACCCTTTGCAATCATGGCAGTCACTCTTTTAAACTAAATCTTGCATTTTGAACCTTTACTGATAGCTTTAACTTCTGTTCTTCCATATCCTTTAGCACAGCCAGCAAGTTTGCTCTATAAACTTCACATCGTTGATTTGTGACCTCTAACTCAGCAGTCAACTCTTGGATCTTCTTTTGCTTCTCGTAAACGGAGTAAAGGCGAAAATAAAAAAAAAATATAAAAGTAGAAAGATCACAATAGTTTACGTGCAAACAGCACATAAACTACTTAATTATTATCAAATTTGTGTCAAGGATAATAAAAAGTTTACGTTGAACATAGGTACACAATAAACATTCAATTAAATATAGAAAAATGATTACCTTATTTTTCACAAGTACTAAAATGTTAATAAAAATGTTTTTAATATATGTAAATTAAATAAAACATAATGTTATGATAACAAAACATTTTTCTTAAATAAAATTATAACTCACTAATATAATATGATTTGATTGGAAAATAATATTGTTTCTTAAGTATTAGCTTTATTGAAAAATATCCTGATTTAACAAAAAAAAATTATGGCTCGCGGATATCAGAAGCAATTTTCTCTAACCTTCTAATGACAGAACTAGATCTCGCCTTATTTATGTTCCAGTCCTCACACATTTTGACTCTTCAAAATAATTGTTTTCATATTTTTAAAGATATAGAATCCAATTTGAGAATGTCCTCCATGCATGGTATGACCAAACACTCTCTCTCTCACACACACACACATATATATATATATATATATATATATAATAAACAAATAAAAGTGTAATTTTATTCATCACCAACTTCAACCAAACAAGTTCTATTGTCGCTATTAATATACACCCGAGTTCCTTCCAAGTCACGTACCTAAATTTGTTTGTTATGGAGTGACATGACCCACGTCACTGTTCTACCCTTGTATCCTTTTCACACTCCCATTACATCTAATGATAAATGCTACTTACTATTCTGATTTTAAAAAGTCAGTGTTAGCATTTTAGTGGTAGATTAATTAAAGCCCACCAATTAATCATTTTAATTCTTTAACTTTTATTTAATATTTTTATATAACAAAAATTTTCTGTTTTCCACATAAGAAAATAAATTATAATAAATTCTGTCTGAAGGGATTCTTACATATTGATAGGAAGTCTTATCTCTCTACATTATAAAAATTGAACTATTTTTTTATAATCATTTCAATTTATTGCATGTATTATTGACTTTTATATTATTATATGTATCTTGAATTATAAATGATGGTTATTATTACCTCTATCAACTTTTGAGACATATGAAACTGTACGTTTTAGTTTATACAGTTTTAATGTGATTTGTTACTCAGTATTAAACTTTGTATACTATCATTTTATAATAATATTGATCGTTTAGGATATCACGAAATAGTAATTTTTTCATACATGAAGAAATTAAAAAAGAGAAAGGACACATTGAACACGAATAAGTTAAACACCTATAACATTAGCTTGGAGGGTTAATTAGCAGAATATTTGGGATGAGAAAAATCAACCAGATAACTCAGTCCTGAAAATCACTCTTCCATTATTTATTTTGACTGACTAAATAGTAATATGTTCATAGATCATAAAAGAGTGAACTTTTGTAGATATATAAATACAATAACTATATATAATAATAAGTAAACGATTTTGTCTTCTTGATAATACAATAATATATAGTTTAATGATGTTGACATTCCATTCAAATAAAATTTTAATACAATAGGCTAATAGCAACGTGAGGCGTGGGCATTTGGATTTGATAGGTCACAAGAGCAATGGGTAAGTGGAACCGCACACGTGGCGTCATCAGAAATGAAAAAAAAAACTTTGATGTCATCAGTTGCATGGAGGAATATACGTAGTTACACGGATACACTCAATACCTATTATTTGTTGCCACGTACGAAAGATCCACCTGTGTTCAAGTTTTGTTCACAACACGTGTAAAATTTGAATTGTCTATTTTCGTACTATAATATATGGGAGGGCCACTCATAATTTCTAGCCGACATCACAATTAATTTAACAAGGAAAATAATTAAAAGCTTCATTTTTCTGTTGTGCCCCTGGCTTTGTATCTATACTCACTTTGCCATGGTTTCCATTTACTATTTGCTAAATCAAAAGTGCAAGCACTAGAATTGGACTTATAGAGGGAACAAAGATTTAGTAACAATCAAAGATTCAACTTTATTCTTCACTAAAAGAAACTGTTTACTATTATTAGTGTTAGATTAAATATTTTACAATTTATGTTGTTCTTAACCGCGAAATGTATAGTTACATCTTATAATCAATAATTATTTATACTTTCACACGTCACTTCCAAGATCAAGGCTCTTGGGGGACCTTTATTGGTTGAGCTCTAGGTGGCCCATCCTAAATACAAGTATAAAACATAAGTATCCTTATGAAGTATATCTATATATACACCTCTTAAAAAATTTCTATGATAGCAAGGACTTTAATTAGACAAATTTAGATAGAGTGATTCTTAACTTGGCATTCACCTTATTATGAAAGATCATGCGTCTTTTTATAGTTTTACTTTCATTTTTAGAGTTATTTCTGATATTTAAATTAGAGGTAACTTTTATTATCCCTATCATCCTATTTTTATTGTTTTCACCACCATTATTATGGCTGATGTCTTTTTTTGTCAATATTATCATTGTCACTTTTACTATCACTAATTAATTATTGTTAATATCACTTGTTTAACCTTTCACTCGATATTTTTATTAATATTATCATTATTATCACCACTCAATAGTTTCACTGCCATTGAAATTTTAAAATAATTTCAATTCTAATAGAATTTGAATTAAGATTGTAATTCTACACACTACATGTACAATTCCAATTCTGATCATTGTACTTCCAATTTCACGTGTCAAATGCACCCTCAAAGAAAAAATTAAATAGCAAAGCCTCATTTTCTTTTTTATTTAGTTTTATTTTTACACTTTTACATTAAATTGGATGAGCAATAACATTTTTACAATTTTTTTTTTTTATAAAAAAACTTGTTGGTTAGTCTGTTACTATAACTCATTTAATGTTGGGAGTCCCACTTTTAAATAGGCTCCCAATGTGTCCAGTCTCCATCCACAGTCCACACAAGTTGCAAGTTAAATGAGTTGCTATACACTTTACTAAGGAACGAGGAGAGATTAAGAAGAAAAACAAAGTAAACATGCCTGTCCAAGAATAGAAATACACGAAAGGGTAAGGACTCAACAAGCAAAGAAAAACTTTTATTCCCACAAAATAAAGCCATAAGAAAATTATATAGTATTTCTCATAAAATATTTTGCTTTCATCAGAAACTAAACCTACACTACCCTTTATTTTAGTGTATTATATTCCTTCATTTGAAGGCTTAGATGCAATGGAGGAGTTTGAATACAAAGTTAAAAATACTTTTAAAAGTTTCTCTACGATTTTTTTTTTTTTATATTTTATATAAAAAACTCTTAATTGAAAGCACTTTAAACTTGTATTCAAACATAACTTAGAATTTGCATTTCTCAGGACCCCATCTCTATCATGTGTGTGGTCTACACTCACCCCTCCATTCTCATTCATTAATAACAACCTCACAAAAACAAAAGCAAACACTTTCACACACACACCCCTATGATCGCTCGATCATCGAATGAAAAAACCAACCAAAAACTCTTTCTTGCACTTTGGTTGTCTCTTCTACACCACTTTCCCTTCACCTTCCTTTCTCCACTCACTACTACTAACATAAATTAAAAACACGCCATGAACAACAACCCAACAACAATCATCGGTTCCACCACCCACGGATCAGAAGAAGAAGATGAACGCATCACTGAAATCAGAGAAATCCACGCGTTAAGCCCGCCGCCGCCGCCACGTGGAAGAGCCTGGGAGACAGTGCATACCCACAGGTCAAGCTCTCTCTCCGTAGCTTCAGAAGGCGGCGCTTCCTCCAGCGAGAACTTCAGCATGAGCAGAGAGTTCAGCGCTCTGGTTCTCGCAGGGTCCAGCATCGACCACGACAACAACAACAACAACAACAACAACATCAACAACAACAACAGAAGTCCCATGAACGAAAACAACAATAGTAACAGCTTGTTGGGGAGGATCAGAGAAGAGGACTTGATGGAAGAGACGAACCCTTTGGCGATCGTGCCGGATAACCACCCTCTGGATCCGGTTCCAACGTCGTCGTCTCAGGGAGTAAGGGGTGGCGGCGGTGCACGTGAGGAGCACGTGTCGGTGCAGCGGGTGAAGAAGGAGGAGGTTGATGCCAAGATATCGGCGTGGCAGAACGCTAAGGTTGCGAAGATTAACAACAGATTCAAGAGAGAAGACGCTGTGACCAATGGGTGGGAGAGCGAGCAGGTTCAGAAAGCTTCCTCTTGGATGAAGAAAGTTGAGGTAACTAACGTTTTTTTTTTTCTCAAGGTGTTACTTACTTCAGTTACTTGCATGTTGATCTTCGTGGTTTTTTTTCTCTTTATGTTTGTGGTGATTAGTCTTAGTGGGTTGATTGGATTTCTTTGAGGTTATGATTACTCTAAAAAACAGAGCAGTTGTATTGATTGGCAGTTATCCAATCAATACATCAGTTTTTATTAAAAAATATTAATTTATTAATTTTTAAAAAATATTAATTGAAGGATTCAAATACATAATTATTTTTTCTTCTTCGTTCATTATTTTTAAATTATTAAATTAATCTTATATCTCTACTGACCATGTTAACTGTGAAATTAAAGAGAATGAGATTGGCTAGTGAGTGATTGTAGGGATGATCGTGTCATTATTATTGTATTATTATCATTATTATTCTTATGGATGATTTATATAAAGAAGAAAAGGTGGGGAATTATTTTCCCATGGTTGTTGGGGAACACTAAAAAGAGGGAAAGAAAACCAGCAATAAATGAACAAGTCAGTCTAGAGTCAACGTCAACTTTCGTTCCTTTATTATCTTTCTTTGTATTTGCTATTTTTAAGAATTTTTAGAGTATTTTTAATGTTAAAATTTTACTAAACTTCTTGATAAAAAAGGTAAAAACATCTTTAATATAATCCTGAATATATATATATATATATATATATTGTAATTTTTTTTTACTCTTTTTATCCTTAAGATCTCAAAATAAGATTAACCACTAAAAAAAATAATAAAGATCTTCAATTCTACTTGATAATTTATCAAGAATGATTTAAAATCCTAATTTAAAATCTTGCACTAAAATATTGTAATATATAAATACATCCAACTTTAGTTACATATTTTTGCTCTTTTAAAATAAGTAATTTAAGTGATTTGTAGTTATACATGTGTAAGAGTGTACATAGTTGATGATTTTCTTATCAACAACTAAAATAGGAGAATAATCTATCAAAAGAAAAATATGAGAATACATTATGTTCTTGTTTTTGTCACATCATTTATTAAATTTGTTATTCTTGTATCTCTATCTTTGCTCCACCCAAAATAGGATAGGGGTTTAATTATAAAATAAAAAACAAAAATTATAGGACATCTATTTACATTTTTCCCAAACAGTAATGTGAGTGTTAGCTACATCAGCCTTTTGTATCTCTGTCGTATATATGGGTTTTTCCACATTTTCAGGGCTTGATCATGGAAATATGAGTCCTTTGAAAAGTTGAACCTAAAACATCATCCACCCACAATCAATTTCCACGATGGTACATTCTTTTGGTAGGATAATGATATGTGAAAAGGGGTTTCTATGGTATGCATTCATTGTCTTGTTATTGAATGTAGCTAGCTACTTTTACATTGACAAAAAAAAAAAAGGTGGAAATATTATGTTACCCACCAACAAGCACCAAATTGTCCAATTATTTGATTTCATGTTAATTTTAACCAACACTACCTGGTCATGTAGTAAAACAAAAGGTTGACAAATTGAACAACATATGGTTCTCTACAAAAAGTTATTATTACGTTTTAGTTCATAAAAATCTCATGTATTGTGCAGAGGAAGCTGGAGGAGAAAAGGGCAAGAGCAATGGAGAAAATGCAAAACGACATAGCAAAAGCTCATAGAAAAGCAGAGGAGAGAAGGGCATCAGCAGAGGCAAAAAGGGCAACCAAAGTGGCAAGGGTTTTGGAGATTGCTAGTCTCATGAGAGCAGTTGGAAGACCTCCTGCCAAAAAATCCTTCTTCTAATAAGCTGTTCAATGTTTCATATTTTCAACTTTTGAAACACATTTTAGACATAAAGGAGAAAAAATAAAATAAAAGCAAAAACAGAATGAGAGAATATTATTTATGGGCATAAGATATGCCATACTCTATACAACAGCCCCTTTTCTTTTTTTAAGTAGCTAAAGGGTGCAAGATGGATTGCAGTAAGCAGCACTATGATGGGGAAAAAAAATTTGATGAGGCATATGTGTCATATTATGTGAGGGACCAATTGGAGTGCTTTTAAGTGATTGGAGTGTTTGAATGAATGTGATAAGTGGTGACACGCTTATTTGATTGTGCTGGTTAATAAACACTATTTGCGTTTTTTTTTTTTTGTACATTAATATATTGTTTCTTTGAATTAGTTGCCTCCCATCACTAGCAAATGCACACACCTTACCTACCGTGCCAGGTGCTCACCTACATTTGTACTACTGATAATATATATTCTCTAAATTATGAGATTATTGTTTACCAAACTGCTCCCAACAAATCAATCTAATCAGTTGTTAATTCTCAAATCATATCTCAGAAGACAAATAATTAATTGTTTAGCTTATGAGTTGCAAAACCGTTCTAATTAACATCTAAGTAATTGCATGCTTAACGCTCTAAAATGCATGTCTGACTTTGACATGAATGAAGGTGAGATTTTTTCATCTGTAGGAGCCTGTACAGATACGTTAATGGTTCAGAGAGAAATATATTATTCTTTTTTCAATCCTAACATCAAATCAAAATTCTGAAATAATCAGTGAACCAGGAAAAAGATTAGCTAGATAACTATCATTATACAAGACGAGGAGACGACTTAGACGAGGGAATGAAGTACATTGGATAGCCATGTTTTTTCAAAGTGAAAAATAATATAGGATAAAAAATAATAATGTATTTACCTTTAATTTAAAATGTTAAATTTATGTGTTATTTCAATTTGAATCAAACATAAATAATTGAGAACTTGGACAAGGTCAAGATTAAATGTTTGTTAATTGTTGGATGACCACTTAAAGAGTTGGGAAAGGATATGGTATTCTTGTTATTGGGAAAGAAAAACATAAGTTATTCCCTAATAATGACTGGCCTTGTGTGTTCCTTTTTTTTATATTGAATTGCTCTCGATTCAAAAACTCACCCAAACACCTAATTGTCGAGTTGTTTTTCTTCCGCACATGGTGTTTTTTCAAGACCGTGTCACCACAAAGAGAACTGGTGAAGTATTATTCTTAGAAGGACTCTACTACATCTCAGGAAATTTTCTAAACACCAAGAGTTCTGCAATTGCTACCTTTTATTCTTCCTTGATAGACTACACTCTCTGGCATCAAACATGTAGCGCATCTGTAAAAAAATGTTCTCACAAAATTATTTCCTCATTTTGAAAATGAATCTATCTCTTGTGATACTTGTCATTTTTCTAAGTCTACTAGATTATAATTTATTTCATCTTCATCTAAGCATAATAAAATGTTTGAGCTTGTACACTCTTTGATATTTGGGGACCTACCATTGAATCTTTTGACGATTTTAAATATTTTATTAGGTTCATTGATAATTTCTCTTATGTTACTAGGGTGTATTTATTGAAATCTAAAAGTTAGTTTATAGAAGTTTTTAAGGATTTTCACATGCTTGTCTTAAATCAATTTTCCATCAAAATCCAAATCCTTCATTGCGATAATGACATCAAATACATGTCTAAAAGCATGACATAATATTTAAATTTTCATGACATAGTGCATCAGATTAGTTGTGTTGGTACTCCTCAACAAAATGGAGTTGCCCAAAGCAAAAATAGAGACTTATTGGGAAAAAAATTTGTTCCTTCATGATACAAATGCCCGTTCCAAATATATTTTGGTCTCAAGGAGTGTTAACATTTGTTTATATTATTAATTAATTGCTAAGTCGAGTGTTACCATGTAAATCTCCTATTGAAGTTTTGTTGCGAAAATCTATTGGCCCATTCCGCTTAAGCAAATTCCTTTTTGAGATAAATTTGATCACCAAGCTACCAAATGTGTCTTCTTAGGGGACTCATCAACAAAGAAAGGATATCAATGTTATCATCCTGACTTTGGAAAATTGTTTGTTACAAGAGATGTTAAATTTGAAGAAACAACATCTTACTATAACTAGTCTGAAGATGCTTTGCACGATGTTTTTCCTTTGCCTATTTCATACAATATTCCTATAGATTTTGAGTTAATTATCTCTCTAAACTCTCTTGACATTGCAATTGATACATGCAACAAACCCACTTGTCTTGCCTTTATTGATAAAGATATAGAATCTACCAATACACCTTTAAACACAAAAGCAGCTTCATCTGATTGTTCCCAAGTTGATTCATTGATTGCACTCAAGGTGAGTTAGTTACAATTGAGCATGCAACTCTAGAGCTCCAAGATGTTCATCATCGTCAACATCCTGCTCAAAACGAGGCATCTCCACTAAATTTGCAAGATTTTGTAATGTTAATAGTGAAAATTGTATCTATTCCTCGAAAGAAAAGGATTTTCGAAACAACAAAGAAATTTTCGCTAAATGATTCTATTAACAAATAAATGTTTAAAGATGAGACATAAAATCCATTTTCAATTATGAGTTCTTTTGGTTAAACTAGCAAGTTCACAATTTCAACTTATTAGAGAATTGTTTAATACTTAATACAAATCATAATTATAGTTTTGATAAATATATCCATTTTTCTTACAAAATATAGTGGTTTATAAGAAGATAAGTAAACTTTGATAAAAATTGTTTTCGATTTAATGATTAGTTTTATAATAATAAAAGTAGGGATTAAAAAAATAAAGTTTTGAAAAGAAATGAAGATTAGAAAGAGTAAAGAGTTTATAAATGTGCAATAAAATAAATAGACATGAATTCATAAACGACGATAATTGAATACATACATGTTGACTTGTTGAACATATAGCCCATTTTTTCGATGGTAGGAGTTGTTGGTGTTTGAGTAATTAAGTGATAGTGTTTCAACTCCCAAAAATTAGTAGTCAACAATTTTATTTATAGACTTCTAATATTAACAGTCGAATTATATGATTTTGACACGTATACAACGATATTCCTAAATACATTGATTTGATACTAGTAATTGTTTTCATATAACTTCTCCGCAACTGTGTCAACAGGTACTTCGATTGTCAAAAAATACTTTGCTCCTCAACGCTTTCCAATCTCACGTGCCTAAATGAAATTATCAATCCTAATTGAAATAACTCCCTTCTATTACATAACCTACTTCTCGAATTTTAGATTGTATTTTGATTGCTTTCGAATGAACTCCTCTACTCCTTTCGAGACCAGTCCATTGAAACATAACTTTCACAACTTAGTCAAATTTTACATAACATAGGTACAATTATGTTGCGAAATGGCAAGTGCACCGTTCTTTTCAAATAATAGAGTGAGTAAGTAGAATATCGTATCCACAAGGATTGATTCCTAATTTTATGGTAACTTACTGTCTAAGAGATTGGAAGGAAATAAATTGTGTTAAGAAGAGTAGTATTGTGTTGTGAAATTATGCGAATTAAATAAATGACAGAAAATTAACAAGAATTTAAAGCAAATTTGAATTGATTGTAATGCAGTTGAGAGAAATAATTGTGGTTAGAAGACAATCCCCTTTGATCTCCACCTCTTTCACTTGATTGGTTATCAATTTCAATTACTTCTGATTACCCAGAGGATATATCTTTCCAAATTTAATTAAATCCTAATTCCTTAGCAATTTAACCCTTTAACCCGATCAAAAATCCTAATTCCTTAGCGATTCCTATCAAGCTAAGCATTTAAAAGAATATATCATAAAGTTCTGCAATCATACATCCCTATCCCTAGGCAATGTAAAAATTGTTATTTTACTCATGTCAGAAATTATAATCTCAACATCCCTATTGCAAACCCTAACCATCAGAACTTTAACAGAATGACCAATTCTAAGAAAGAATATAACAATGAAGAACAGAGTAAAACAAAATAATCATAATAATCTCATATTAATACCAATCAAATTGCAGAGGAGTTCACATTTCTTGGCCCTAACCACAATAAAGAAAATTAGTCAGACATGTTCATGTCTAACCTCAAAGAATACAAAGAGAGCAGAAGCATTAATCATCTTCAATCTCTGGTCTTAATCTTCTCTCCATTGTGTTTCTGTGTGTAATTCTCTGTCCAAGGGTTGTTTTTCTCAGTCCAGAAGCCTCCTATTTATTCTTGCACGTTCCTCTCTTAATTAAGGTAATAAACCCCTTTTTCTTTCTTATTTTCGTGCCAAATATCTTAAATAAGGAAACAGAATAATCAAGGCGCTAATTGCATGGCATCTCACGCTAATCGCGTGAGATGTTCGACTTGAACAACTTGTTTCTGGACATCAAGCGCGATTGCGCGGACTTTGGCGCTGGTAGCGCGGATTGTTCGAGATGAACCTGGCTTCCTAGATCTCTGGCGCGATTCGTGCAAGATATAGCGCTAATGGCGCGGCTTATTCGAGCTGAAGGTTTGATCCTAGCAACTTGGCGCGAACAGTGCGGATGTGGCACGGCTAGCGTGAACTATTCGTACTGAAAATCTTGGCAAGCTAACGCTAACAACGCGGTTCCCCACACTGATCGCGTGGGAGATTTGAGAGCTTCAGTCTTTCCCTTTTTTTTTTTCTTCTTTTCTCCTCTTTTTGACTATGAATTAACAAAATGGTAGTAAAAATGAGATAATAACAAATAACTTAACTAATTCTAGCCTATATTCCTAATTATTAATTGAATTATAACTAATTTAACCTAAAAACTAAGATGTGTTAGCAACACATCAAATTACTTATTCAATGTGTCATCCAATCTCCAAGTATATCACCTATCATCAGTTCTCCTCAAATCATGCAACATTTCTCTCTACTATATCTAGTGTGCATGAGCCAAAAGATTTCCATGAAGCAAATTCTCACGAAATTTGGTAATGGCTATCATGAAGAGCTTCGGGCTCTTGTTGAGAATCACACTTGTAGTATTGTTAAACTTCCAAACGGAAAAAAGGCTATTGGAACTCGTTGGGTGTATAAAACAAAGTTTAATTTGGATGGCACAATTGATAGGCATAAAACTCGTCTTGTAGCCCAAGGCTTTACTCAAACACTTAAGTGGATTATGATAAGTGTCATATTTAGTTATTTCTGGGATTAGAATGTTAGCAATTATCTTTCGATTTTAATAGTTCTCTTATAAATTTTCCTTAATTCTAGTTGTTTTATATATTGTATATTTATAAGTGTTTTTGTTTACAATATAGACAATTCATCCATGCCTCTCTTATATTTTGATGGTCATTTATTTGAAAAAGAAATAGAGCCAAGCTAAAGAGTGTTGAGGGTCATTATGAAGAGGTGAAATCCTCTGTTACTAGCTTGGACTAATCAGATCTCACTTGGGCGAGCATGCAGAACAAGGGAGTTTCAGGGTGAACTCACCTAGGCTAGCAATCACTCGCCTCGGTGAGTGACATTCCTTCAGCTTGAATCAAAAGCTCAAACATAAGATAAAACCACGAGAGAACAACAGGAAAACAAAATAGAAAGCCAGAGATAGCGAGAGGAAGACAAGGAAGAGAGAAAAAAACCAGGCTGGAACTGCAGAGATCGACATTGAAGTGATCATAGGTTGCATCCTTTATCATTTCATCTTTTGATCTTGTATACAATATCATGAGCAACTAGTTTCTCTATAGGATTGGATGTAATCTTCATACCCTGATGTATTTATTTTGATATTATATATATATATATAAACCTTTTCTACTCATCATTGGCGATTTCACTCTGTTCTTAATGATTGATTCTATTTGATCACTAGTTTCATGAAATTGAATTTTAAGTTTGGCTAGAAAGTATTCTTAGAATTTGAACTGAATGAATTCACTCTTTATTTTACGTTGCTAGGAATAGAGCATAATATTTTGATTGTGAATAACATGAGTTTATGATTGTAATGTTGAAATATTTATTTCATATGTAAGGAATCGATATTTGATAAATATTCTTAGGATTCTCTAATGCGAGGAATTGATTCGGGATGATCTAACGAGTGCATAAGAGATGTTGAAAAATGATTCATATATATTAATTTTATTTGGATACTAAAGATATGAATGATGAAATTCAATCCTACATTTCTCTTGAATTAATTAATCCATTTATTTTGTTTTCTTAATTTTACATGTTTACGACTTTCATGCTATATACCATTTTTTCATTAAACTCATGAAATTTCGATAAAATCTTTTGTATATATCTATTGAACTGTTTACTTTTATCTAGAGAAATTGAGTAAGTCAAGTTCATATGGAGACGATCCCATTTATAAAATTTGTAACCTACGACAACATTGGTATGCTTGCCAAAAGTGCACCATTATAGGCTATCAATGACTATCAACGATTGGTAGGTAAGCTTGTTTATATTACTATTACTCGACGTGATATCACTTATGTTGTTAGTCTTAATAGCCAATTTACTTGCACCTACAATTTTTCATTTGGATATTGTCAAGCACATCTTACGATACCTTAAAGGGTCCATTGGGCGTGGAATTGTTCTAACCAAGAATGGTCACACACAAATAACTAGTTATAGTGATTCTGATTGAGCTGGAAATGCACTTGATCGAAAATCTACTACTGTTTGTTTATTGTATTTTTGTTGGTGGTAACCTTGTTGCTTAGCATAGCAAAAAGCAACATGTTGTAGCTCGTTCTAGTGTCAAAGCTGAATATCGTGCCATGGTTTTGCTGCTTGTGAAATGATACGGCTCAAAGGTCTTTTTACTAATCTTGGTTTTCCTAGTAGTCTTCCTATGACACTTTTTTTTGTGACAACCAAGCAGCTATGCATATCGCATCCAATCCCATATTTCATGAACGAATGAAACATATTGAAGTCGATTGCCATTTCATTTGACAGCAAGTTCAAAATCAGATTATTCAAACTGCCTATATTCAGAGTCATGATCAACTTACTGATGTGTTCACTAAGAGGTGTTGCCCAGTAAACAATTTCAATGTTTACTGTCCAAGCTTGGCTCAATCAATCCCCTTGATCCATCTTGAGGGGGAGTATCGAAGGAAAGAAGGAAAGTTCTAAAATAAATCAATGTTGTATCAATTAACAGAAATCATATATTTGCTGTTAATTTCTATAAATCAGTATTATGAATTAGCATATTTTCTCCAAAAGTGCTTTTATTTTATTTCCTTCTAACAACTCCTCTATATAATGAGGTTGTAACTTGTTAATTGGCATAATAAGAAATTCAGAATCCTTTTGAATCCTTTAACTACTACTCTTTTCCTGCAACATCAGTTTAGCTTTTGAAACAGTATTTCGTGTCGATTATATACCCTTACCTTGACTCTGATAATTTGGCTTTAGAGCGTTCAAATATTTTTTATTTGATAAGCATAGAATGATAGAACCTCATTAAATTTGGAATACAAGATGTGCTCAATTAGTTCAAGTTAACCTTACATACACGTCAAATTAAAGTTACACAAGTTAACTATTTTTTGTCACCTGTATAATAAGTGATAGAGCCTCCAAATATGAGAAATTGTATAATAAATAAGTACAATCTTTATATGACAGAAGGGAAGATAAGAAGGGAAAAGAGAGAAGCGAGAGATAAAGATAGATGATGTGATAAAGAGAAATATAATGTTGTAAGAAAAATAAAAGATTTTATCAATAATATAACTACATATAAAAATATGCAGTAATGATAAGGAAGGAGAAAATCTAGTTATAATAGTTGTTTCACATCTTTAGGACAAATAATATTTAACCAAATTTTATTTATCTTTCTATTCAACTCTGAATTAATCAAAGTCTCTTTCTTCTTATAAACTTTAAAACCAAAAAAATAGTTGTTTCAAACTAGATTTCTATTGGTGTTTTTCCATTACAATTAATATAAATAGTTTGCAAAAGATCTATCCTTCATTAATGAGTAGATTGGTAAATGAGCCCTACACATTCTACTATTTACTGAATATTTTAATCTTTTAGATTTTAAAGTTTTCTATCAACTCCTAACTATGCAAAAGTAACATTCATTTCAGTCCTTTTTAAGTACAGATCGAACAACAGTAAAAATTAATGTGGAAAAAGATTAAAATAAATGATTTCTTTTTGTAAATTAAGAGACTAATAAAGAGTTTTTTTTTTTAAAGAAAAAATCTTAAAGACTAAAATATCTAACCCATATAATTTCAAGAACTTGTTTAAAAGTTCACTCACACGATAAATTTCATCATCCGTCTTTTCTCTTGGCCAATGATCTCCCTATAATATTCACACCTATGTCAGTAATCCAATTAATGCAGAAATTTTTTATATCAAGATTCATTAAAATAAGGATTATTAACATTAGTGGACAATGAACATTACCTATTCACTTCTGGATCAACATGAATCAGCAATGGTAGGCATTTTTCATCATTGCTACTGTAGAAAAGGATTGGCTGCCGGGCGACATGGACACTTTGTTAAATGTGAACATGACATATGATAAGATGAAACGTCATGTTTAGGTAAATTCAATCAACTAACCAAAAGGATATCACTGAATTTACCCCCCCAAAAAAATATGAGATTGAGAGATCATTGAAATCATCCACCTACTGCTACAATTAATCTTACGGATTGACATATGTACGGTCAAGAGTCAAGATTTCATCATGGAGACGTCCTAATGTTTACATGTTTTGTAGCTGGGACTTTCTACATTCTCCTTGTTATGGGAGCAAGGGCAAAATAAATTTCTGATAGGAACTGGATTGTAACATCAATTCTGTATTTTTTTCACACATCAATTTTGCATCCACCTTGAATTTTCTTTATCTCTCTTTTTCATCTTATCTCTTGTTATTTATTTGTCACATTTGTCACTTTTTCTCTCACGTATCTGTCTTTCCTCTTTGTGCACAGAAAAATCTTTTATTTATTTATTTATCAAAATATCATGTTCACAAGTCACAACAATATGAGACAATTACTAAACTAACGATATACCTCATTTCAAGACAAGTGCAATATTCTTCAAGTATACTTCATCATATATCAGAAATCTAATCTCATTTTCATGGTCAACAAAGGTGGGATTGTTCAATCCCATTTTCACTTGGGATCAATTAGACAAACCCTTTATAATTTTAACTTTTAGCAACACTGTTGTTGTGTTATGGCTTGCCTTTGATCTAAACATGCACTCAACAATAGAAAAAAGTTAATCTATACATTCGGATGTATATATAATCCTAAATTTCATGTCAAAATTGAAAGGAGGAGGATTTCATATTTCCACCTCCTTTTCTTTATTTGAAATCGAATTCAGGATTTCGTTAGTAAAACTATATAGTATATGTTGATTATTCCAAACTCTTAACTATTTTGGCTTCTTGCAGCAGCTCAAATAGTTCTCACTCTTAACTGAACCAGACTTGGAAAAGATATTTGCTCGGTTTTCATACCTGAAATGCTGCTTCTTGTAATATATAGGAATTAATTATCTGACTTTTATATTCTTCTTTTTTTTTTTTTTTTGTAGTTAGATTCTGTTATGGAGTCAATGCCACAAACAAGATTCCTTAATAATGCTCTAGAGTCTAGAGTTTGGCCATGCAATTGTTTTTGTTGTCAGTAAGATAAATAGATTTTCTGTTGGTTCAGATTTTTTCATAAATTCTACTTTTTATCTCATTAAAATTGAACTTAACAGATTAACTGGTACTCACTTTAACTTTTATAGTGATAACTTTTGTACTGTTCACAAACAGGGTTGGAAGTTTGTCATTGGTCAAATTTCAACATTGATACTTTTATTCAAGATGGTATGTGGGAGGAACAAACATATATATATATATATATATATATATATTATATTATATTTTTTTTTCTCAGAATCAAAATGTTGCTCGCTGGAAAATTAAAACGGATCATTTGTTTGAAGCTTGAAGGATTATAACTGTTTCAGTATAATGATGGAAAACATGCTTCAAGCATCATAGCGTACAACATTTTCTTTTTCTGAATGCAGCGTGAACTTTAAGCAATGTATACTGGTACCATAAAAAAAAAGTTGGACTGTCTCCTGAAAATGAGGCACAAAACCTTGAGGCACTGTTTGAGTCCATAATCAGGTTCAGATGCATCCCTGGACCAATTATTGACGTAGATAAGCACTACAAATGTCTGTTAATGTTGTTTGTTATATCACTTTTCTTGATATTGTTTATTTCAGTGTTCTGTTGGTTGGTTTTTTTACATTCCCAATTTTCTGCATAGTGCTATCATGCCAACTCATTAGCCATGTAAGAATCAGTATCATTTACTGGTACTAAAGCTAGTTTTTATTACCATGGACATGCTCAAATGAAATCTATTATATAATTCCTCGGCTGACAACAATATTTAAACCTGTATTTTGATTTATATTTTGCTCCAACATTTGTTAGTACTGTAAAGCCATGTTACCATGTAGAGCAATTTACCTATGCTTATGCAGTGATTCCTGTTACGCAATTGGATTATATTCTGGAGGCTGTGTTGAATAAATTCAAGAAGATGAAAATAGAGGTCGCTCCTACAAGTATCCAAATGTCCAAAATTATAATAGGTGAAAAGAAAACAAGACCTTCCCTGTCAACCAGTGACTAACAAATGTTTTGACAGGTATTACTGCTGTAACTGCAGAACTCACTAATGTTTTTTTCTTTGATCGACAAATGTTAGTTTGTTAGTTTTATTAGAAATCTCAGTAGGAGGGATTCCTGCTGTAACTGCAGAACTCACTAATGATGGTGCTGCTAAAGAGTTAAAAGAGTCAAATCACACACCATTTGATCTCCTGCCCATATATAGAGATGGATAGAGAGCGAATGTTCATAGTTGATTATGTAGAGGAATAAGGTACATAGAAAATACTGAATATTGTTCACTTGCAAATTTGTATAGTGATTAATTGACTATATATTATCAGAAAACTGAGAAGAGATGCATATTATACCAAGTTGACGTGGCCACACATCGTAGAGCTCAAAGAATAGAAGAGGAGTTCTATAAAGGTAACTCGTTGGATTGATTGAAAATGATAAAAGATACAAATGAGGGGGAGTTTGAGCTCTACTTAGAGAGCTTATTAGAGAGATAATGAACCACTAACAAGCATTCCCTAACAACGTAACTAACTAATTTTTCAGCTAACTAATGCCCTGTAACATATATAGCATTGATAAACAACATACGATGAATTGTTCATGATAAGATGGATGGTGAATTGCAATACTAAACAAGTGCCTTGGGCTAAATTTCTATAATGATTTCTAATGCAGTCTCTAGAGTTTTAATTACCTTACCCTTTAAGTTTGTGAAATGAGTGACACCTTGTCGCTTTTGAATGTGACTGATGTCTTTATACAGCAGCACAAGTTGTTAATGTGAGGGGGCTACTGCTTTTGGCCTCTAAATGCATGTGTTGGTTTATAAGAGCTTTCCTCATTTTGAATGTATTGATAAGTAAAACGCTAGTAAGATATTTTGTCAAGTTCTAATCGTTTTAGAATCAAATTTTGCATTTGCTAACTTCTTTTTGTTTCTTTCCCAACGAGTTCAGTCAACACTATAATCATCACAGAATCCTTTGACCCCGTGACCACACCCAAAAACTTTAAAGAAAATTATTGTGTCACTCGCAAATTCTTTTAGTCCAGCACAAGTTGAAAATTAAATCATTCCTTAAGATGAATTATTTGAGTCCTGGCAACTAGAGGCAATTTTACTAGCTAACAAGAGTCAAGGAAAGTTCCCAAATGACGCATTTCAACCTCAATACGTGTAAGTAGGACTCAATTTTATAATCTCAATTTGCAGATAAGAAGCTTCCATGAAACACACTTTTGTCACGAGATATTTGTAAATGTTTGAGTTGGACGGGAAGAATATGCCATCATAGTAGACCCACAGAAGAATTTTTTCTAGAGGTATATATATGGCATCTTGTATGAATCTTATACATCATGGACTATGTCATTCTTCCTCTCGTTGGAATTACCTGTTGATTAAATTAAACAAAGTTGACTTTGATGGTTTAGACGGCTTCTAGAATCCCATTAATCATCACAGGTTCACAACCGTGTTTCTTACAAGTCAATAATTTTACACATGCCATTGTTGACTTGGCTCAATATAACTATTAACACAATAATCTCGTTGAACATATATGGGGGAGGAGATAGCATGTTATCGAATCTTACCTTATCCACTAATAATTAGAAAGATGTTCAAGTATTTACTAGGGAAAAAAAAACATATATATGGAAGGAATGCCACTGGATTGTAAAAGTGGTTGGTATTATGAATTTTTTTTCTTTTTTTTTTTCCTATTCCAATTGTTCTTAGTGACTAATTTTATAAATAAGAGAATTATAACTTAATAGATAAATTATTGATAAAATGTCAAGATGTGAACTTTTTGGGGAGGCCGTGAAAGCATCCAAAGAAAGGTGTTGTGCCCGAAGAAATTGGGTGTTTATGAGATGCTTACATTGAAAAGAATAAAAGGAGCAATGTAACAATTAGAATCCATTTAAGCACCTAAAAGAAGGTGTTTCATTAGAGATGCTTTAAAAAGACTTTATCTTTAATTTCTTTGAAGAACTCTTTTTGAACCATAATAACAGGTGTAGTTCATTTTGATCTTGAATTACATAAGATGAATGTAAATATTATATTTCTCAATAACGAGATTAATGAAACAATATATATGGTGCAATAAGAATACTTTAGAGGATAAAGGATAAATATATAAAATATTTAAAAATTAAATATAACCAAAAATATAATTAAAAATAAAATTAATATAATTTTAACATTTAAGCATATAGGTAAGTAAATGTTAGCGTTTTAAATATTATTAACATTTAAAAAACGGTAGAAACTACTAAGATGTTAAAAAAAATCTTATTTACTAATAACTAAACAAATTTTTTAGTTAATAAAAAATTAAAACTAATTAAATATTTGTCAAACATAATTTTTCTTACGTGAGATTTAAGGATATAAAATGATTTAATAATTAAACAAAAAAGACTAAACAATTTTCTATCTCATTTTCTTAAATTGGAAGGATAGGAAAATGAGAATATGAAATGAAATAAATTTTAACATATTTGATTCCATTTTATTATAATTTAAACAATAAAACAGGTTAAAGTTTCATTTCATTTTGTTTTGTTGTCAACTGAAAGGGGAGCCCCAAGTATACCATCCCCCGTTTTTAGATGATGTCCAAATGTCCAATATGGGGCATTTTCAGGATTCCCTTTAGTCAAATTTTTGGTACCAACAGAAATGGAAAATTGATCAATCTTTTTATGAAGCTAACAACTTTTATTAATACGTTGCCTCGTTTAAATGAATCCACATGTACAGTACAGCAAGGGAAGGTGACCTACATTTGTCTTTGCAGTTAACACTCCACCAACCGTCGCTACACGGATCTCATCATTCATCAAACTATGAAGGGATTTACATCTTCTAAAGAAAGAAGACGAATATTCACTATCAAAAGAGAGCGTCCATATTGATGTTATTTATTTCGAAAATTAAATTGTCAATATAAAAATTCACTATTTATATAATTTATTAGTGACAACATACATTGAACATGTGACTAACACTAAAAGCATCTCCAGTCAAAGATGATTAGGAGATTTTTAAGGGTAAGAAATTATTTTTTAGAAGAAACTCTGTATTAGGAAGTATCTAGGTGATATTAAAGTTTATTCAAAAAAATTTAAACTTCTTATATGAGAAATCATTTTGAAAGTTTTTTATTTTTCACATTATTAACTAAGATAATTTTTTTGGAGATTTTTATAATTTTTTGTATTTGAACAAAATTTTGTAAAAATTTTTATAAATGATATGACAATGTAGGACAAAAAAGATAAATAAAAGATTATAAAAAATTAATATAAACACTCCTCATTAAAAATACTCTAATAATCTTTTTTTAATTATTATTATTATTATTATTTATATTCAACACTAATATTAAAGTAAAAGTTTTCATCGGTCAATGGAATGGCAGACTAATGTTATCTACTTCAATATTATCTAGCCCACACTAGGTTGACTACTCAGTAGGCCAACCTGACTTTTTAAGCTTACTTTTTCTAAAAAGTATTTTTTAATAAAATAAATATTTTTTTTTTGTATTTTCCTACATTATTTGTTTAATGTAATTTCTTAAATTAACCATATATTTTTTAGTAAGCTTAAATTAATCAAGGAGGGGGACGGAGGGCATAAGAATTTACTCACAAGTTTGACATTACAAATTTATGTAAACTCAAATAAAAATACTGAAACCATTAAAAACAATGGTTAAAAACTTGACATAGTGGATGTCCCGGCGGCATTGAAAATGATCATACTTTTCCTCCGTCACAATTGAATGACCGCCACCGGAAGCACCCCCCGGCCAACTTGGCAGGAGTTAATTAATAGCCTTTGTTTAGTATTTTTTTTCCACAAAAGAAATAAATTTCAACTTTTTAGGTGCGTGACATTTAACTTTTTTATTTACACCACCACCCTTCCTTGTTGTTGACCAAATGGCACTCCCGTAATTTCACCCAACCCAAAAGGGCAGTCAAAGGAACTCACTCATCATTATTACCCCGTCCACACTCATGACTCATCCAATAACAAAAAAAATAGGAGATTAAAAATTAAAAATAAAACAACCTTTTTGGTTTAGTTGCCTTTCCCACATAAAGAGAAATAAAATAAAAAAGAAAATAATAATAATAATAATAATAATCTATACCAATTGATTAAGATGATATTTCTTCTTGCAACTACTTTTTTATCTTCATTTTTACAAGGATTATTTTATCCTTAAAAGTTTACAATTTTTTTCTTCATGTGATCACTCATGTTATATAAGTGATTCATGAAAACACTCACTTTAAGTATATTGTTCATTTTTTTTCAAAACACAATAACTACATATATTTTTATTTTTTTTATGAATGAAGCCATAAGAAATACTCTACACTATAATTTGGAACAAATTTTGGTGCAACTTGAGAGAATGCCAGTGGCAGAGGAAGACTCTGATGATGCTAGAATAAATACTTATTGTATTATAATTGTGGAAACAAATTGATGCAAAAAAGTTTTGCAATTAGAAAAAGGGAAAAGAAGATAGAGGATAAATATGGTAAAAAAAATTGGTTGTTAATTTGTATTATTTATCTTATTTGAAAATTTGTTCCACATATTTCTTGTGTGTGATATTCACTTAATTCAATTTCACATAGATTATCACATTGTAGTTAAATTTAATTTGCTACATTAATATATATTATCTTATTGCGTTTGAATTTGAATTGTTTGTTATGACATCTTGACCGTTTAAGATAATACATCTAAGTATATAAGAATAATCATGTCTTTAAATTAGAAATAAACATATGATAGATCAATATTTAATAAATATTTTATAAGACATCCAACAAACATATAAAAAAAGGATAATTAAAATATGAATTGATAAAAAAAAATCATAAAATATCTCACGATCCAATATTATTCTTTAAAACATTAATCATGTTTTAATTCATCAAAAGATTTCATGTGTCCTAAATTAATTTACTAGTTTATGTTATTTTGTTAAAAATACTTTAAAAAATAAGGTTTTTAAACATAAAAAAGAAAAAGAAGTACCAAGAATTCAATAATGAAATAAAAAAAATTAACAATATATAGAATTTTTTTGGAAAATGATATTAGATATTTATGATAGAATTTATTGAGTTAGAAAATATATACATACAATTATATTATCTATTTATAATTTTTATTATAAATGATGATAAATAATAGAAGTATAGAAATATACTCATTTTATTCTTATTTAAAACATTCAAGTTCATATTACAATTTAGTAATTAATTTTAATAAAAAATTCAACTATTATATAGCTATAATATATAATAAGAAAAATTGTTACAATATATTTAATTCAACACAACAAAAATGCAATAATATAATAAAAATGTTATTTATGTATTTATTTATCTCAAACTAATATTCATATTCATTAAAATACGAGATGAGATTATAACATAAATACAAACGCACACATGCGCGAAAATATATTTATTTCCATTAATAATAAATGAAAATAATATAAGAAGACGAAGTCTCTGCGAAACAAGTTTGACCCTCTCTAAGTTACGTAGCGTTCCATCCCCTTTCCTCCATGATGCTTCCAAACACGCGCTAAAATTCATCATCAATTCCATCCCCAAAACCCTTCTCATACATACATAAATGATAAATCCACCCTCTCATCTCAATTCCATTTCACTCCTGTCACACGCGTTTTAATTTCTCAGTTCCTTTTTCTTCTTATTATTTAATTTCCTCCCTTTTTTTGGGGAAAAGAAAGAAAGAAATTTCCATTTTTCTCAGATCTGCGAAACCTCCTAGCCCCCGAACATGGGAAACTGCTGCGCGACGCCGTCCACGGACGAAACGGCCAACAAGAAGGGCAAAAAAGGAAAAAAAGAAAACCCCTTCGCCATCGATTACGGTTTTAACGCCGCCGCCGCGAACGGGTCGAAGCTCACCGTTCTGAAGTCCCCGACGGGCCGTGAGATCGAGGCCCGCTACGAGCTGGGCCGCGAGCTGGGCCGCGGCGAGTTCGGTATAACCTACCTCTGTACGGACAAGGAGACAGGGGAGGAGCTGGCGTGCAAGTCGATCTCGAAGAAGAAGCTTCGGACGGCGATAGACATCGATGACGTGAGGAGGGAGGTGGAGATCATGCGCCACTTGCCGCAGCACCCGAACATCGTGACCTTGAAGGACACCTACGAGGACGACAATGCAGTGCATCTCGTCATGGAGCTCTGCGAGGGCGGGGAGCTCTTCGACCGCATCGTGGCGCGAGGCCACTACACCGAACGCGCCGCCGCCGCCGTCACCAAAACCATCGTCGAAGTTGTTCAGGTTCGATCTGCTGCCTTGATCTGTGGTTTTTTCAGTCTGTTGGATTTGAATTTGTGTGAAAAAACTGAAAATTGAAATCAGGTTATGATAAGAAGAATAAGGGGAAAAAAATGAAGTTGAAATGTCTTCCAGATTAACTAGTGGTTTCGAGTTTGAGTCCTGGGTAGGTAGGCTGCGGTAAATATTTGGAAGGAGAGGTTTGCTGCTCGTAATGGTTTGACTTGAAGAGGATTGTCTCTCGTGGAGGTTACCTGTGACAAAAAAAGAAGTTAGAATGTCTTTTGGGGTTGGGGAGTTTTTATTTAATGAGCTGATTGCTTGGGTACACTGTGTTTATTGTGTAGTAGTTTTTCTCAGTGAGGATTGATGGGGTATAGGTTATTAATTGGTGTTTACTTTGTAGTGTTGGGGTTTATGAGCTATTTTATGGGGTTCTGTCTTTTTTTGTTAAAAAAAAAAAGTGATTTTGTTATATTTTTTAATTTAGTAAGTTTGGTTGTGTGTGTGTGTGTGTGTGTTTTCTTTTTCAGTTTGTGTGCTATGGGAATCTTTGCTCTTTTTTTACCCCAGTGTGTACCTTGGTGAAATAGTTATTGAATTGTGGTTTTGTTTGTTGTTGTGTTGCAGATGTGCCACAAGCACGGTGTGATGCATAGGGATCTCAAGCCAGAGAACTTTTTGTTTGCAAATAAAAAGGAAACCGCAGCTCTGAAGGCTATAGATTTTGGGTTGTCAGTGTTCTTCAAACCAGGTAATGCTTTTGGTTGGTGGTTTAATTGATGAATGTTGTTGCTTGATTTTCATTGCATTGCTGCAATGCTGCTTATATTGATTTATAGTTGACTCAAAGTTTGCCATTTTTGCCAGGGGAAAGATTTAATGAGATAGTTGGAAGTCCATATTACATGGCTCCTGAGGTATTGAAGAGAAATTATGGGCCAGAAGTGGACATCTGGAGTGCTGGAGTAATTCTATACATCTTACTTTGTGGTGTTCCGCCATTTTGGGCAGGTTAGTTTTGTTTTATGAATGATGATGTTTCTAAGTTTTTCAAAGACTGAGGTCTTAAATGGCTCACTTTTAAGTCATTCTGGAGTTCATGCAACCAATGTACTGTAATATCTTAATACTCATAGTAACGAGAAATTGTAGTATTATTGATTCATGAACTTGGACTTATTTGCATGGCCTGTCATACAAATATGAGATGCTTAGATGGCTAATTCCATTACTGGAAGGCGTGTTATTCCTTGGAATTCATCAGCAATGCTCTCTGTTGTGTGATTAAAGATGATTTGTTCTTATGTATATGGTCTCATTCTGGTGTTTCACCTTTTTCTTAGACTGTATTTACATTTTTATGTTCAGCATTGGATGAGGAAGGGGGGAGGGGGGGGAGGAGATTTAATAAACTTAATTGTTCACTATTCCCCTTCACTTCAGTGCTATTTCTTTTTCATTATTGTTACTTTTTGTATCTGATTAGTTTGATTTTCTAATTTTCTGTCTCTCTTCCTCTTTGGTAAAATGAAGAAACTGAGCAAGGAGTTGCACAAGCAATCATACGATCTGTTGTTGATTTCAAAAGGGATCCATGGCCAAAAGTTTCTGATAATGCAAAAGACCTTGTGAAGAAGATGTTAGATCCTGACCCGAGGCGGCGGCTTACTGCACAGGAAGTGTTAGGTAACATGCTGTGCATATAGAATCTTGAGAGATGAATAAAAGTGTAGATTTTGCTTGACATTTCTGCTTAGCATCTTGTTCTTTTTCCCTTTTAAATTTTGCAATGTTGAAATAATTGTAACATTAATTGTTCACTAAATGCAGATCATCCATGGTTACAAAATGCAAAGAAAGCTCCTAATGTTTCCTTAGGAGAAACTGTTAGAGCAAGGCTCAAGCAATTTTCTGTAATGAACAAGCTTAAGAAAAGAGCTTTAAGGGTAATGTTCTGAATAATATTTGAATACCACTTGGCACTTGGGCAATCATCCTTGAAATGTTATTCCATGTAATAACCATTCTAATTCATGAGTTACTAATTTTTTCTTGATGGTTGATATTTCATGTGAACAGGTGATTGCTGAGCATTTGACAGTAGAAGAAGCTGCTGGGCTAAAAGAGGGATTCCAGCTTATGGATACAAACAACAGAGGCAAGATTAACATTGATGAATTACGAGTAGGGTTGCATAAACTTGGTCATCAAGTTCCCGAATCAGATGTCCAAGCTCTTATGGAAGCTGTGAGTATTACTATCACCTTTTTATCTTGAACCTTTATTCAACAGCTGATATTTAAAAAATAAGTACCTTTATATAAGATTGAGGTCTTTTATTTTTTTTTTCAGTGAAATTTCTTTTTAATATGTGAACTAAATGCAAACTTGGATCTTAGTATAACTGTATTAGTTAATTTGTAAACACCAAGAGGTTACTGGTTCTTTAACTAGGTATGCTTAACTAAAAAATGCCACAAGCAGGCATTCTTAATTCATTTCTTCCTTCAGTGCCATTTCTGTTCTTCCTTAAAAGAAGCTTCACAATTGAAAGTGCTGCATGGTTGTATAATTTCTGTTAGATCATTGTATAACACACATGCACTTATAAGGTTGTCTTGTTCACTCCTAACATTTGGGAGCTGCTTTCACAGGGTGATGTAGATGGGGATGGGCACCTAGATTATGGAGAGTTTGTAGCCATTTCTGTTCATCTGAGAAAGATGGGAAATGATGAGCATCTTCGCAAAGCCTTCCAATTTTTTGATCAGAACAAAAGTGAGTATATTGAGATTGAGGAGCTGCGTAGTGCCTTATCTGATGATCTTGACACAAACAGTGAAGAAGTTGTCAGTGCAATTATGCATGATGTGGACACAGACAAGGTCAGTCCATTTCTACCTTGTAGATCAATTTCTTGTTAGTTAATTTTTTTTCTGTGGTTATACATAAATAGTAGATATTTGTCACAATGTTTTGTTACTCGATATGCAGATAAATTGGATAGCTTTGCTGCTTTCTTAATTTTCTTTTCGTTTCTTTTGTGGTATGCTGTTTTGCACTGAGAAGGATAGCTTAAAAAAATCTGTGCTTATTATAGTCATTTCTGCATTCTTTAACCCTTCTGGGTTCTCCTTCCATCATTGGGTGTTCTGCACCTATTAGGTGCTGCATAGTGAATTTAGGTCTGTTCGATTCGTCAAATAGTAAATAACCAACATAATCATTTTAAAAAGGAAACACCAGATTTTTTTATTTTAATCTCTCTTTTATTTTGATAAACTCGTTAAATTTGATATAAATTTTATTAAGATAATTAATATTAAGTATTTTAGTAAATTTTATATTATTTTATTTGTGTTGTCCATTATTTGTCAAATGGTACTGGATAATAAAATTGTCCTATAACTTCGTTTTTGTCCTGTTTTGCTCTTGTCCTGTCCAGTACCATAATTTTAATGAATCAAATGAACCCTAAGTGTGTTTTAAATATAAAAATTGTTATAATTATACTCTTATTTGGAACCTTCCTTTAATCTTTTGTCCTCATGAAATTGCAGGATGGAAGGATAAGTTACGAGGAATTTGCTACAATGATGAAGGCTGGCACAGATTGGAGAAAAGCATCAAGGCAGTATTCGCGAGAGAGGTTTGCCAGTCTGAGCCTAACGTTGATGAGGGACGGGTCATTGCATTTAAACAATGAAAAACAATAACGGTAGATGACTCCTTTAGAAATGCCAATTTTTACTATGGAAAGGAAAATTTGATAAAGAAGTCTATATTTTTTAATTTTAACTTTCTCTTCATTGTAATTCTTTTCTCTAATACCCCATTTTTGGGTGAAAAAAGATAGGATATTGGCCCCAGCAGTGTTGTCTGTGATTTGAAGTATGTCTTTTTGGTTTGTTGAGGTTGTGATAGGAGACAGGAGAGAGGGTTGGAGGGAGTGGACATTGAACAAGTTTTCATTTGTGGCTGTAAATATGTTAAATTATCACGCTTTATGTGTAATATGCCATTTTTAAGCAAACCGTGCCCCATGAATAATGTCTAGAATCTTGTACACGATAAAAAGAATAATCATCATGAAAATCAATTTTAACAATTTGTAGGGATATTTTGGTAGAAGAAAAAAATATTTAATTGGAAAAATTATCAAGTGACCTTGAATGCAAAGGTTCTTATACGTTACTCTTAAATGAATGAATAATTACAAACAAGTTGATTCAAGTGGTATTGGATTTAAGTTATCGAGTTTCGAGTATTGGAAATGAAAATAACATAGTTGGAAGAGGAAAAATTTATTAAAAGTGGTCAGTTAGATTTTTTGATATAAATTAGTTATTGATAAAGTTGATAGATATTTTGTATTAATAATATGATTATAAAAATAAAAGATTGAATAATTATTCGTTCATTTATTATGATCACAAGGTTTCATGGTCCATAATTCAAAATTTCGTCTTTAGGATAAACCACTAATACATTTTGAATTAGAGTAATTAGTTAATTATGATGCATGAATTATTATAAATATTTTAGTTCATATATTTGATTCTTACAAATTAAAAATTGTCTTTGAATTGGAGAATCTACTCTTGTTTTGCATATCATAATTATGTCACAATGTCAATTACTGATTATGAAAATTCAAAATGGTAGAACTTGACAAGGTCTGAGCTTGCCAACCAACAGAGTAAGTCTTTTTTATCCGTAAAAATCAAAAATAAATATTAGAAGATGTATAATAAATTATGTATTCTGCCCAACTAACATAATTAGATTTCCTTATTTTAATGGAGCAATTTTGTACTATGTAGAAAGAAATTTGTATCTTATAATCATGTATTGTTAGAGAAAACAAAATACATATGAAATCAATAAACCCTACACAAGTAATGGTGAATCTTACTATAATTAGTTAAAGATGTGAGAGTTATATTCTTTATTCTTAAGTTAGGTTTTAAGTTTAATGAATTTTAAATTTAAATACACTACCAAAATCTTTTGGAATTGTAATGTTAATTCATCGGTAGATATGATAGAAGAGTATTAAAATCCTACACTAAGCATGAACAAAATATCTCTTTTGACTGAATCTCAATTTTAGTTCCTAATGTTGTCATTGATGATCCCTCTAACCTTCGTTTTTATAAAAACCCCAATATTTTACTCAATTTTATAAAATCACATTCATCTTAATCTTTTTTCTCTTTATTTTTTTAATAATTCTTTTTTATAGAAAAAGAGACTAAAGTGAACGGTTTTTACAAAGTCAAGGATTAAAATAACAAACACTTATTGTTTAAAAGGTCAGAACCAGAGTTTATTCGATCTCTTTTCTCCATTCTTGGATCTAATAAAAGATATGATGTCTATTTTCTTAACAGGAAACAAACATTTCCAATATGGTTTAAACTGCATGGGCCGTCCTGTTTTAGTCTAAGCGATTAGAATGTGCCTTATTTAGATCACCATCCTGCACTCTAATTTGTATTTTTCTTAAAGCTTAGTTTACTTCATTGATTTCATCAAGTGGATCAGTGAAATAAAATAAAATGAACTTTTCTGTAATAAAATAATAGGAGAATAAATAGGTTGAAGTTATCAATTCAAACTTGCAGGCTAAGTGACTAACCATTCAATTTACAATTTAATTTAATTCTTATTATTAACCTTAATATATTGAATTTAAATTTCACTTTATGGTGAAGAATTTTTTAAATCCATTTTCCCTCAATGCATCTTGTAATTTTTCCTACATTAATCGACTGTTGTTTTTTTTATTTTCTCTGATAACATTCCTTAAAATTAGTAAATTTCAAATTACCTAAATGTTAATACCGTAATGTTTCATAGAAGAAAGTAAAATTGACACCCCATATCAATTTAATATTTAATTCTCAATTTTTTTATAATCTATTTCTATATATAAAAATTCAATTTTTATTTCTTTAATTTTTTTAACATAATAAACTACAAATTCATTAACAGTGAAGAAATCTCTTATATGATTTTACCATTATGAGTAATGATATTTTTAAATCAATATTTTAAATTTTATTTAAATTTAAAAGTACCTGTAACTTGATTGTTATTTTAATATTTTCTTTATCTTATTTCTTAGAAAGAGTAGTGCAATTGCAATAGAAAACCTGAGATCGTAGTTTGCTACTTCGTCTTCCTCATTGATCCTACTTAAGTACTACCTTTGTTTCTTTTTAAGTTTTGGTTTTTTATTTGTCATTTTAAAAGTTCAAAACTATACTAAATATTATTTTATTAATTATTCCCTTAACTTTAACTAATTTTTAATTGCTTTACATATTTATCATGAAAATAAAGAGAAAAAACGAAAAATAATAAATAACAGAAAATTAATCAATTAAATAAACAAAGAGGATGATAAAAGATCAAATAACAATTTTAATAAAAATAAAAAATTAATTATAAATTTATGCATTACCTTAAAAAAAAACACTTAGAAAAAACCGGAAGTAGGTAGTATTACGAACATTAGGGTAATTCTTTGGGGTTTCGGTAAAATTCAATTCTATTTTACTGCCAGGTCAAAATTTCAGTTGAAAATAGTCAAAATGATCCATTGTATTTGGGCTTTCATTTGGGTCCAAAAGAAACTATGTTTTCCACACATAGAGAGGTTGTTACTTTCTGCACTCCAAGTTGCTTTTTGTACCCTTTTCGAAATGTTTTCTTAACTTCTGAAATTGGTCATTCCAGAAGCCAAAATCCGTAATCAATCCGGAAAGTAAGCAGAATGTAATTTTATAATCTAGATTAGTCATTCTGAAAGCCAAAAAAGAGGTGCAGAAAACAACAACCAAAAAGAGATTATGGGCCTAATAGACATTCAATTCGAGCTTTCCTTGTCTAAAGTTGTGGCATGCGGCATGAATGAATCTATAAATTTCAGACATGGATATGCATATTCTATAAACTTAGCAAGTTTATGTTGAAAGCATGGAGCCACTACACAGTGAAACTGATAAAACTAATTATAACAATAGGGATCCTTGAGGAACTGAAATGGCTCCATATATGACATCTATAATAATTCGGATGACATTTTGTTTTTTGGTTCAACCACCATGTTGACAAATATATTTGCCGTAGTTGAGAGCGAAGTTACAAAATATATGTATATATTTGAAAAAAAAAATAAAATTAGAAGTGATGATGTGGCTTTTGGTCAGTTACTTCCTTCTTTGATGTTCTTTCATAATTGAAGGACACCACCCGAAATTTGAGCACGTTCTCAAGCATCTATTCCACCGATCATTTTAATGTTATATAAATCTAATCTGATTCTTCCACGAATTTCGTAGTTTGCTAGTCATTTTACGTACAGGTAAAATGTTACAATAGTAATATGTTGCACTGGGCACCACCATCGACAAAACCACAAACAATGCCCTCTATGAACCACGAGGATTGTTGTCTCCATGACAACACCGCACCATCCACCATCATCTTCCTGGAACACCATTAGAACCCATAGCAGCTCCTCCATAACACCATCTTCATGTCACTTTTTCCTCAACTTTTTCCCCTCTCCCTCTTTCTGTAACACCCCGTGTATACCCGGCGTATTATCATTGTATAATCATCAGATTAGCGCTTAAACAAGTTAATAAAACCTTTTTAAGAAAACAAGTTTATCTTGCGGAAGCATAAAAACCAAACCATATTTCTTGATAACATTATGTATGGAAACACAACCCACAACACATCACACATGCCCCTGCTTAACCAGATCATACA
>PYAF01004995.1:563382-582439 GCA_007407185.1 Glycine tomentella | reverse complement strand
GGTTTTCAAGGTGAAAGGAGGATGGATTCAAGCTCTAGAGGTGATTTCCATCACAAAACAAGCTTAAGGAAGTGTTTTTGGTGAGATATGGTGAAGGAACCAAGCTTGGGCACTCAACAATGGTGGAAGGGTTGCTGGAGGAAGAAGAAACAAGGTTTTTGGCCAAGAATCTCGTAAAATGGCCTTTAATACAGGGTCTATCCGCGTTCCCGCGCTAACCGCGCCATATTTGACGCTATTCGCGCCAAATATTCGAATCAAAAGGGTCTCCAGACCATTCTGGCGCTAACCGCGCCATAAACGTCGCTAACCGCGCCAACTGGGCGCGTCCATGGCGCTAATCGCGCCAAAATGACGCTATCCGCGCCAAAATGACGCTATCCGCGCCATAAAGCCGCATGAAATGGCCTCTGGAGCGTCTCCCACGCTAACGGCGCCATTTTCACGCTAATCGCGCCAGTTGTTCGAAGGAAAAAGTCTTCTGGTGCGATCTCACGCTAACGGCGCCATGTTCCACGCTACTGGCGCCGCCACGCTAATCTCCACGCTGTTAGCGTGGGTACTTTTTTTTTTTTTTTTTTTTTAGAAAAGCTGGGTTATTATACTTTCAGCTCTCAGTGGTTCATTTTAACCCAATGTTGTTAATGATATGGTGGTGCCCTGGTGGGTTAAAGAAGATAAAGGTAAGAAGAGAATCTAAAAATATTCCTTAGAATGTGAACACATAATGTTAAATTATTAATATATCCTTACAATAAATTAATTAAAAGTGAAGAGATGGAGAGTTTTTTTATTCAAAATTTATGATGTTGGTTGTTAATTAATGTATTAATACTAACATTTAAGTGTGAGTGTATTAACAAATTTCTAAATATATCTAGGAAATGTATAATTTAAGTAAGAGACGAGAGTATGAGATAAGCGAATTTAAATCGTATAATCAAATTAGAAGGATAAATAATTTTGAATGTTTGTGTTTATTATATGATTAGGATTTATTCTTCTTATATTTTACACTTTCACTGCATTTAGTATACATACACATTTTGTTTTCATATATAACTGAGTAAAACTGTAAGTTAATTATTTAAGTCTTCTAAATAAAAGTTAATTTTTAGGTATGATATTGTATGATTGTTAAAACAATAATGTCTCTTGGACAGTTTTATGCATTCAATCGTCAAAGTTTAAGATCCAAGTTGGTACGTATGCCACTTGTTATTTTGTCCTTCGACCTCTTCCTACTTCTTGTCTTATGCAATGTACCGTATCTGATTTTTCTCCTAGATAAATGACTATATATTTATATTATCTACCAGGGATTGCAACTTCACATGCATCATTAGGGGACTCTAATAATTGAATTTTTTTTAAACGAAAACTAATGTCACTTAAACAATTGATTGAAGTGACTTATCTCAAAGTATTGTATGATTGATTTTTTTTTTTATTTAAAATTTTTTAGCCTATGCGAAAATATTATTTCTGATCACTTTCTCCTAATTTTTTTTTTGTCTCAGATTCTCTTTTTAGCTATGGCTAAGACTAAGTTGACGCTCAATACTTACGGTTACGGGTCCAAAATTCTTCAATGAATTTCACTATATAATGATTTTATTTTATAAATTTGCTGCTGATTTAGTATTGTCGATTGTACAACTGTCAGCCACGTCTGGGTTAACAAAAATTAAAAGGACAGTCAGCACACAACACTCTTACAAACATATGTTCCCCTATTTTTATCTTTTAATTAGCTCTATGATCAAATTGAAGAGGAAATTAAAAGTTACACGTATACTATGAATTATGGTATTAATTAAATTGCAAGCTTTATCATCACTTGCTGCGCAAGCACAAGTAAAAGTAGGCAAGGGAAGGGACCTGACTATGTCAACCCGAGAAAGTAAGAATTTAGTGCCACGTACGAATTAACAATCATATGTGCAGGACAATATAGACTGTGATTTTTTGTCAATACTTGGAATAACCATCAATAATTGCAACTTGTGGTTTACATCAATCAATTATCATGGATACAGTTGCCGCTTAATGATATGTATGTTGGTATAGGTTAGCGTCACGCAAATTAGTACTATTTTTAATCTTTATTATTCATTTGTGGACAAGGAAAGCTAGTGAAACATTCTTGTGTTTTTGACCACATGAAAGATTTTTTGAGATAGGAAAAGAAAAAATGTGGTGATTTTTGAGATAGGAAAAGAAATAATTACTCTCTCTCTCTCAAAGAAGCACATAAGGAATTATGGATTCAGAACAAGCCAATCGATGATTCTTGACATAAATCTCTCAAACACAGTTCAGACTCGTTTAGGCCATAACAATATTAAACTGTAAATCAGTCAAATTTCAAAACGCATAATCTCGTTTTTGCTTCAACAATGCACATTTTCTCTTCTATACATCCACATGACCCCTTTCCCAACCGACCACAATCTATTAGGAAACAGTACACTTAGAAGAAAAAAAAAAGTTGAATATATATATTAATTCATATACTTGTTGCTTAAGAACTTCAAATTGAATGCATATATGTTGAAAGATTAGTACCTTAAAATTCAAATTTCCTACTAAATGACCACCGAATACAACCTGTGCAAGCCCCAAAAAATTTGGTCATAGTTTAGAAAGAACTAAGGAGAGATACAGTGATATTCATTAGTACATATCTCTTCAGGGTGGCAGTAGATTTGAGAAAGAAAAACAGGAAAAATGAAAGAGGAAGTGAGATTGCCTATAAAAGAAAATTATTTTTTTAATGAATTTTGCATTTTATTTTTATTATTATTAATATATTATTGTTCAATTTTTAAATTATTATATTTCATTTACAGTTTTATTTTTATTTTCATTTGTATATTTTTTAAATAAAAATATTTTTTAAATTTATTATAACTTTTATTTCCGGTAAAAACTTGCTATAACCAGTAATTTTACTCCCTTAATTCTTCTTTACTCCTAAGCAAGCCTCCATAATCACCTCTCCACCAAACCTCCATGACCACCGTACCCACCTCCACCCAATACCATTGTTCCACCCAAGCACCACCATTGTAGTCACCCAATGCCACCTTCACACCGCACTGAACCCACCATAGCCACGTGCATCACTATGATCTATACCACCATTTTGCCGCACCACTCCTATATAACTATGCATTAAGTAATCCATAATACATATAAAAAATGTACACTGACTTACCTTCGAGTGCGTCTTATGAGTTTCCTTCAATGATGATGGACATTGGAGGGAACTACAACTAGCTGCATCAGTGCCTTCACCTTCACCAACGAACGAGGCTACTACAATGACGAGATTGGACTTGCAACAAAGGGCATTGCTTCAATGACGACAACGAATGTGACAAGGTGCAAGGGCTTGGGGTTCATGACACGAGAAAACAAGATTCACCAACTATATTTTTTTCCCACCGACCTTGTTTCTTTTTTGTACATCTTTTAGCTGTTTTATAACAGTAAATAAGTTATAAGTTATATATTGATAATATAAAATGATTTTATATTATTATTATTATTATTATATATAATATGTTGATTGATATTTATAATAATTATTTTAAAATTTAGTTTAATATTAACTTTTTATTGATTGAAAATGTAAATTTATGTATATTGTTAATAATCATTAAATTCTCTATAAAATCTGAATTTCTTTTTCAAAAAATAAAATTGACGTGATTCATAGAATTTGCAGACCAAGAACATTTTAAACGTGGAATAATGCAACACTAGTGAGAGCCGCTAAAATGGAATTCAAATGCTGGATTTTTGTTTCAAAGTGCTTTTCAATGAGTTTGTGAAAAATGCTGACAGGGTCTAGATATAGATTGTAGATAAGCTTCTTGCAATCTTGTCTTTTTTTTTTTATCCACATAGTTACGCACATAAATATTCATGACAAGATTATTCATAAATTATTATTACAAAATTATATCCAATAACTATATATTATTAAATGTTAATAAAAATTATCAAAAATAATTTCATAAATATATTTAGAAAATTACATAAATTTATTATAGACATGTAATTTATTTTATAACTTAATTTATTTGTTTTTATTAAGAAAAACTCAACACTCACTTTAATTAGATAAAATATATAAGTATACATGAACAACTCTTATTTATGAGTTAATGTTTAGGGTCAAATTTGATTCAAATCACATTTTAAAATGGTGTCATAGTTTATTTTAAATTTATTAAACAAGTTAATTATCGTGTTATTGAAGCACGATGCATAAACGGTGTTAAATGTGAAGAAATGTATTCGTTATTCCGAGAAAAATTTAAATTTTAAGTCGACTAATACGAAGATAAAATCTCACATTATAAGAATTTTATTTTCAAATGATTATTATTTATTGCCTTAAAATTTTTATTATTCTTAGATATATATTTATAATAATTTATCAAGAAATTTAACTCAGAAATTTTGAGTTGTACTATATTATGTGTAATAAAAATTTTGAATTAAAAATTATTAATTAAGTTATAACAATTACATGTCTAAAGTTATACTATACCACTAAATTATTAAAAAAAAACAAAAAAAAATGTTTTGCACCGAAAATGAAATGATGATGTGATCAATAATGATTATTTTAATATTTTTATATAGTCCACTAGTTTGTTTAATATTTTAATTACATTTGGTCCAATAAGGCAATAATAAAGCTGTCGTTTCTTATCATGTTGTTCCCAAACACAAACAGTACGAAATGCGAATATATGGTGGCTTGAAGCACAAATAAGAATATCAAAGGCGGTAGCCATTGATATTTCATATTTGATTTTACAATTGAATTGATATTGATGCATTGCTTTCTGTCCTGGCGCGACATTGGAACATTGAATTCAATGTATTCGACTATCAAATCTTGAAAAGCTTAATATATGATCTAATAACACAATTTGAATAATTGCATAGAAACTGTACATATAAGGGGTGGGGCAAACTTTTACCGGCCCTACTGGAACATGTTGTTGTTGATGAGAATTGAACCTTGAATCTCTTGATTATTAGAAATAAAAATTATCATTTTTTTTAATTTTTAGTGTTGAACATATGTTACAATAATTAATATTTAAAGTTTTTTATTTTTTGAGATCATATGTAGTTGAACAGCTTGAACCGTCCTAATACATATACTATTTGTTATATAACATGGTCATAGCATTACCACAATTCTCATTTTTTCAGACCCTGTTGCGTCTGCCATGATACTGCTACTTGCATTTCCAACATGTTTCCTCAAATAGTTCCGAGGTAAAGCTTACCCAATAGTTTTGCGTGCCATTTCCTTCCTTCATGGGTTAGCAAAATATAATACTACTTTGTCGCTATAAAATAAATAAAGTATGTCAAGTGCTAGTGTTTGTTGTTCATATATTATTCATATACTTTATCATTATTTTTATTACACATTTAATATAATTTTAAATATTTTTTAATTAGTATACATTTTTCAACCAATAATTATTAAAACACAAAGCAATCAGTAATTTTTTATATCTTAATATTTTTTAAATATTGTTTAAATTCATTAAATATTTTTCTTAATCTTTTGTTTTTAAAATGATTTATCAAAATAATATAAGATAACTCCCTTAGTATTATGGTATATTAGTCCAATAACATTAATATTTAATTTTTACTTGACAATCAATTTTCTTAGAAAACTGATCAATTTAAACTCCCTTTGGCTCTGTAATCTATACTTGTGTTTAAAATAGTGTAGGGAATACATCAACACATTGAACGTTACAATATCCTTTAAGGAGAGTCAGAGTTTTTGGGCATATATAAATTACTTGAGATTTTAAGTTATTTCAAAGGGAAAAGTTATTTTATTGTTAAGTTAGTGTTTGAAAAATTATGAAAAGTTATTTTATGATAAAATAAGTTAATTCTTATCTATCTCACATTTCTGATTAATTTTTTTATTATAGTTTATTTTATTCATATTTAATTTTTATTCATTGATCATAATTTCCCTTTATTTTTCTTTCTATATTATTTATTTTTTTTCGATTGGAAAATTATTGATATAAATAAATTCATATTTTTCATACTTTGATGTAGAAAACTAATTTTTCTTTACTTATTTTAAAATTTTTTTTAACATATAAATAATGATTGAAATATTTTTTAACGTCTGTTAAATCCTTTACCGTCAATGCGGCACATTCAAATGAAGTTATATATTGTTGTTGCAATTATAATATTTTGTTGTTTACTTGATGGGTGCCGTCTCATATCACATAAGATACGTTACTTTTTCTTTCAAACAATCTCGATTATTCTTTTGATGACATTTCTCAATAAAGAAAGTACATGATTAAATACTTGTTGTAAACCTTCCTTTTGTATGATATTATTAAGATCCCGACAAGTGTGTATCGTCTACATGATGAGAATTGTGGTTTAACAACTAACTAAACCAATCAATTACCCTTTTAACGTGGAACAAAGAGAAAAATGGGAATTTTTAGGTTTTTTATTTAGTGGAAAGAAAGAAGAGTGCAATCAACAAGTTTTAGAAAATTCAATTGATTAAAATAGTTAGTTATCCGAATCTCTTTGATTCCCCTTTAAGGTAATCGATTTCTTTTATAAATCTCTTCTTATTATGTAATTAACATCTAATTTAGTTTCAATCCAATTCCGTGGGTGATAAACTCTTAATTCCTTATCATGAATCCTAATCCCTTAGATAAAAAAATCACATAGACGAATTCAATTTATCTCTTATCCTAAGCTTAAGAATCATATGGCTATGGAATTGAAATAGTCTAAACCCCAAATTTTCAATTGTAATATTTAGATTACTGATCAATTTCTTAATAAGTGTTAATCATGGAAAAACATTAAGCATGAACTCAATAACTTAATCCACATAAAAAGTAATAGGATTCAAAAGGGTAATCAATTACAAAAGGTTCACACCAAGGTTCATCCTAACCTAAGCCAAAGCAATTAAAAACTCATAAAAAGAAAAAAGAAACAAGTCTATGAGAGAGATGAGGATGTAGTCTTGAATCTTCAAGGGTTGTTGCCACTTTCTTCCATCTTCATTGACATAGAAATATTCTGAAGAGCCTATTTCCTCCCTTTCGATCCTTAGAGGAGTCAAACAATGCCATCAATGATATAATTCCTCCACATATATAGCAAGTTTGGGCTTTCCAAACTATTAAAACATACGTAGCCTATTAGATGACTAAAGTGCAACAAAAGGTTGCCCAACGGGATTAAAAAGGTGCAAAAAGTACCTTTTCTTTTAATGAAAGAAATGACAATTTGCCTTGGTGTCGAGTGGGTGTTAAATCCCACCGGTATGTCGCTCGCTAAGCAACAACGTATAGAACTTATTCAAGATAGGTGTAGTTCTTCATTCTATAGGAACTTTACAAGCAGAATCGGCTTTCGGTGTTTTCATAAAAGTTATATATTGAAAAAGTGGCATAGAGCTCATATCATATTGATATCTACAAACTCAACATATGCTCAAAACAATGCACCTATGTTATTGTTATCAGGACAACACATTCAATTTTAAAAACTAATTTTCTTCACGATCCATTTTGAATCTAATCAAAATATCTTGATGAAAAGTGTAAATCTATGTTTGATATTTTCGTAAAGCTAATATTTTACCTCAATCACATTTGTATAGTCCGATTTGTGAATCAAACAAGGAGGAAAGGTTGAAGTCTGAGTTTGAAATTTGAAGTTTTTTTTATTCTTTCCCTATAATATAAACCCAAGAAAATTAGTGCATTCATGTGGATTTTCCATAAAACCATTAAAAACATTATGTACAAGAAAATATATACATATGAATTATTTTTATTATAATATTTACCAGTTAATGCATCAAACATGTAAAAAAGGCTCTATAAACATAATTCCAAACTTAGAATTTTACTTTTTCTCAAGAAATAACTCGTTAAAAACTCGGGAAAGGAGCAAATCGTTATGCATGTACTCAATCACACATTACTATATATTGTCGTCTTTAATTAAACACATAATTTGCACAAAACAAATTGAGTTCGTCTAAGAGTCATAATTTCCTTCTAAAGTACAACAAGTCAAACAAGATATTAGCTCCATCACCTGTACTCTGTCTACCTCACACTTAAAAAGAATGAAGTGTATATACTTTACTCACCAAAAGGGATTCTGTTTACACTCAACATCATTGCATGCTACCCCAACGATATGGTTTTGACAAGATTCAAAAATCATCATTGAAATAAATAATTATAAAAACAATCGATGTATAAAATTATTATAGTAAAGGCTTTGACATAAACTTAGAAATTAAAAGTCGTTATTAAGTTTACAAGAAATTTATAATTTTAAAGTAATAAAATAAAATTAAAAACAACCTATTATTAATGAAAATTATTAATTAAATTAACAATAAGTAAATTTATTAAAATAGAAAATATATTTGAGGCGGTATTTGCTTAAAGTTTCAGATGACTTTGCATAACACCATACTTTATTTTTCCTATTTCAATCCATAGGTAGATAAGAGGAAAATCGTCATAAATGTACCATAAAAAGTTATGATTTAATAAATTAATAGTTATTCAATGAGATCCAT
Organism: Glycine tomentella; assembly: GCA_007407185.1. Taxonomy (NCBI): domain Eukaryota; kingdom Viridiplantae; phylum Streptophyta; class Magnoliopsida; order Fabales; family Fabaceae; genus Glycine; species Glycine tomentella. The sequence goes on along the minus strand of PYAF01004995.1, from coordinate 573,783 downwards.
TAAATTCTTATAACCCTATGTAAGACTTAGCCAATGTGAGCTAGAACGATAATTCTAACAAGTTTCATGTTTTCCTCTGACAAAAACTTTTGTATTATTTTTTCAGAATATAGTATATAAGTATATAACTGATTATATATATTTTGATAATTACTTTATTAAAACATATTTAATTTTCTTATATGACTCAGAAATTGACGTATTTATCACACAACACTCTAGATTTTTTTTCATTGTTCCGTGAATCAAGGTTCAACACTTTACGCTCCTACATCACTGTGTCCACGTAATCATTTACATCTTTTGCGGCCGCCATTAACATCAGAAAGATTTTCCTTCTATGTATGGTTCTAAAGATGATCCAACGAGCCACAATGCTCCACGTGTCAGAATCCAGAGGCACAGAAAGCCTGCAACTTGCTCGATCTTTACCATAGAACACGCTATAAAAGCCACGCACCCGCATTTTCGCCATAATATCGCACCCCAAAATTTCAGAAGCTAGTGATCAATCATCAACCCCGAGCTAAGTGTGTTGCTCCGTGATTCCAACTTCTTCTTCCATTGGAGGACCATTTCCTCCTGGAATAGAAATAAGCTTTTTTCTCTTCTCTAAGTTGCTAAGTTAATTGCTCCTTCATTTTTTCACCCTTCGTTCTCGCGTACCCGTGTCACGGTAACTCGGTAAGTTCAGTTTCTCGGTAGTTTTACGTGACCGACTTTAAAATATCGTGGAGGAAAGTTTATGAATTTCATGATTTGGAAACTGATTGATCAAGCGTTGTTGGGATTCTAGATTTGGTTATTTTGTGTTTTGTCTCTTTCTATTTTCGGGGACAAGAAGTACAACGTCGTCGGGATCTCACTAGATCTCTCCTGTTTCTACTTTTTTTAAAGTTGTCTTTTTTAGGTGACAGAATTGCCCCTTTATCTTGCGGAAAACTACACGGTTAACCAGTGCTCATCCCTGATAAAAAAAATTCTTTTGCCACAACACAGCATTCTGAAAAAGTAGAAAAAAGAAACCGCACCAATCAAATACTATAAAGTGACTCGTCCTGTCCTTTGATAGCATGTTTGGGGTTGACGGTGAGCGAAAATGAATCACGGTGAAATGTGAAATAATATATAATTGCTTTCAAAAATTTATAATGACATCATAATTTTAAGATAATTATGGATATTCAAAACATGTCTGTTCTAATATTTGTAACCATTAATCACCAATATTTGCTTAATTTTTAAATTATAAGACTTTGAAGTTTTTTATTTTGATCTTTCCTAGTAAAAATACGTTCATCCCCAGACTCGAACTTCTCGATTTCACGTGAAATTTGGTTTTAGCTTTTAATATATATGTTCTAACTTTTCCCTGGTCTTTAACACTGTTTTGTATCTTTTGTGAATTTTCGTTAATTTACAAAATTTCAGTTTATGAACCAGTAGGAGACCAGACCTGAAAAGATGTATCACAAAGCAAAATACGACTGAATACAAAGAATAAAACAAAAGACCTAATATGTTCATTTTAGTATTTGATTGTTATTTTTCTTTCAATTTATTCGTTCCATTTGGGGTATATGGGTTAAAAAGATGATGCTGACAACATCCATACTGCCCCCAACGTGGATTCCTCCTTCCCGTGAACCACATCTCAATCTATCTAACGTGTGCTTAACCTTTTACCATCACCATCATCATAAGTCCCTAGGTCTATATTACAAAACCTCCTTAACAAATTTTAGTTAATATTCTGTGACTCTGCATTGCAGTAATAATATATACCTATAGAAAAAATTGGGTTTCTGTGGTGTGTTTTGTAGCTTTCAGATTCCTAATCATTCAATAGTTGTAATTTTCATTATAGGGTTGTGATACAGTGATAATTTTAGTAACATGTTTGTGTTGTTTGCTATGGTGATACAGTTTTGAAGTGTTCGAAAATGACTGTCACACCTAAGATCTCAGTTAACGATGGAAAGCTTGTTGTCCATGGCAAGACCATACTAACTGGAGTGCCGGACAACGTTGTGCTGACTCCAGGTTCTGGAAGGGGTCTTGTGACTGGTGCTTTTGTCGGTGCCACTGCTTCACACAGCAAAAGTCTCCATGTGTTTCCAATGGGTGTCTTAGAGTAAGTTCTTCTATTGTCAATGTCATAGAAACTAGCAAAATTGATTTGATTTACAATCCAAAGTTTATTTAAATAATGAATATTGGCTTGACACTTGATGAATTCGCGTTTTACTAATTTCTGATGTACTTTTTCAATAGGGGGCTCCGATTCATGTGTTGTTTCCGGTTCAAGTTATGGTGGATGACTCAGAGAATGGGAACTTGTGGGAGGGATGTTCCTCTGGAGACACAATTCTTGCTTATTGAGAGCAAAGAGAGTGAAGCTGATGGGGAGAATTCTCCAATCATCTACACTGTCTTGCTTCCGCTCCTCGAAGGTCAATTTCGAGCTGTTCTTCAAGGCAATGACAAGAATGAGATAGAGATTTGCCTCGAGAGTGGTGAGTAACTCTTGGCCATGCAAAATAGTTTGGTGGTGAAGGTCACATGAAAGTCTTCCATTATGTCATAATTTAGTGCCTTGTCTGCTGTTAATTCAGTTCCTTCCCTTCAGCCAGACTTTGAAGGTCTTACTTACCACCTGAAATTATGGGGTGGACTGTCAGTAATGGAATTGAATTGAGCTGGATAAACCTCTCCATGACTATCACTCAAATGATCTATTAAATCAAACAAATGGAGTTTATAGCTTTGGTCCTTTGGAGTAAATATATATATAGGGTGGCATCCCAAAGAACCGAAACGACCCTTTTCCTTTTGGTATGTGGTTTGGTTTTGCAGGGGATAATGCAGTTGAGACTGACCAAGGCCTTCACATGGTCTACATGCATGCTGGGACTAACCCCTTTGAAGTCATCAATCAAGCTGTCAAGTAAGCCATCCTTCAGTCTGTGTTATCCTTCTAAATCGTTAAAAATTATGTTACCTGGCCTTATTTAAATTATAGAAAAAGTAATTTTTTATTTGATGAACATTAGATTCTGTATATTGACAATTGTAGTTTTATTGATTCCTGTTTCTTCTTTTCTTTCAAGGGCTGTGGAAAAACACATGCAAACTTTTCTTCATCGCGAGAAGAAAAGAGTAAGATCCTCTTCCTTGTTGTACACTGATGGCTCTACTATTATGCCAAGTTAATATCTAACGGATCTTGTAACATTTTGTTGTTGGTTTTATGCAGGTGCCATCATTTCTTGACTGGTTTGGATGGTGCACATGGGATGCTTTCTATACTGATGTCACAGCTGAGGGTGTTGAGGAAGGCCTGAAAAGGTAATTAGTGAGAGAATTTGTGTAGCATGTTTCTGATGAATGAAGAGATGAATTTGGAAGATGATGTTTATAGAACACTGAAAATTTGTTCACTATAATTGCAGTCTATCACAAGGAGGTACACCTCCACGATTCCTCATCATAGATGATGGTTGGCAACAGATTGAAAATAAAGCAAAGGATACTACTGATTGTGTCGTTCAAGAAGGAGCACAGTAAGATTTCTCTCTTTCTATAACTCTCAATTAAGCATTCTAATACTCATGTTCAAGAGCATACTATTTTTTTGAATTAGTCTGATTAAAGCAGTTATAATTGATATCTCGGAAATTATGGTGATTGCAGGTTTGCTACTAGGTTGACTGGTATTAAAGAGAATACTAAATTTCAAAAGAAGTCACAGAATAATGAGCAGATGTCAGGTCTGAAGCATCTAGTAGATGGAGTAAAGCAGCATCACAATGTGAAGTATGGTCTTAGATCCTTAAATTATTTTAATAAATTTTGATATCATGCATTTATTTTATTTAGGAATGCTTTGGTATTGAGCATTGTTTGCGAAGTAGCATTCCCAATTATGTTTCTAAAATTCATAATTGATTACTCTGTTGATGGACAGAAATGTATATGTATGGCATGCATTAGCTGGTTATTGGGGTGGAGTGAAGCCAGCAGCAACTGGCATGGAACATTATGACACTTCCTTGGCATATCCAGTGCAGTCACCAGGTGTGATAGGAAACCAACCAGACATTGTCATGGACAGCTTGGCTGTACATGGCCTGGGCCTAGTGCACCCAAAGAAGGTTTTCAATTTCTACAATGAGCTCCATGCTTACTTAGCTTCGTGTGGAGTAGATGGAGTGAAGGTTGATGTGCAGAACATTATTGAGACCCTTGGTGCTGGACATGGTGGCCGAGTCTCACTTACACGCAGCTATCATCACGCCCTTGAGGCTTCCATTGCTCGTAACTTTGCCGACAATGGATGCATTGCATGTATGTGTCACAACACTGATGGACTTTATAGTGCCAAGCAGACTGCTGTTGTGAGAGCTTCTGATGATTTTTACCCTCACGATCCTGCTTCCCACACCATCCATATTTCATCTGTTGCATACAACTCACTTTTCCTTGGAGAATTCATGCAACCTGACTGGGACATGTTTCATGTAAGTGGAAATGTGAATTGCTCTCCTCCATTTGTAATTTATTAAGTGCCTGATTTTTTACTTTGGAAATTCTCAAAGAGTTACAAATTTGCTTCCTGTTAACCAAAGATCTTTGTAATTTCAGAGTTTACACCCAGCAGCAGATTATCATGCTGCAGCTCGTGCAATTGGTGGATGTCCAATTTATGTTAGGTATAGTGATGTTTATTGCACATCTTTTCTTAGACATGTACAAGAAATTGGCATAATAGTAATGTGTTATTTTGTATTTGTGATGTCTTATAATAGTGACAAGCCAGGCAACCACAATTTTGATCTTCTTAAGAAGCTGGTTCTCCCTGATGGTTCGGTTCTCCGTGCTCAGTTACCTGGTAGGCCCACTCGTGATTCTCTATTTGTTGATCCAGCCAGAGATGGGACTAGGTTCGTTTACTTAACTCTATTATCTATCTTCTTTTTAAAGCTATGTTCCATAGACATAAATTGGTGAATCATTTAATTAAACTACAACTTTCAGCTTGCTCAAAATATGGAACATGAACAAATGCTCTGGAGTTGTTGGTGTATTTAACTGCCAAGGTGCTGGGTGGTGCAAGATAGAGAAGAAAACCCGCATCCATGATACATCTCCTGGTACACTCACTGCCTCTGTCTGTGCTTCTGATGTTGACCTCATCACACACGTAGCAGGTTCTGAATGGCTTGGAGAGACAATTGTTTATGCTTACAGATCAGGTACTATTAATTTTCTTAATGTCAACCAACCACTTACCATTAGTTTTATGTGTAATAGACGATGCGTTCACTTCTGACTTTCAAGTAGTTAAAATCGTGTATGTGTAGCAGTGTAGGTTATACTATAATTTTGTTGAACTTTACCTCAGTAATTGAAAATTGGTTAAATAACCACATCCTTATTTCAGGTGAGGTGATTCGGCTACCAAAAGGGGTTTCTGTTCCAGTGACTCTAAAAGTTCTGGAGTTTGAGCTTTTCCACTTCTGTCCAATCCAAGTGAGGATCCATTATCAGCTAATATGATATTTCATTGGTTTTGTTTTTTATTTTCCGCCTTCAATGTAGTATGCTTAACCACTAATGTTTTATTGAACAGGAAATAGCACCAAGTATTTCATTTGCAGCAATAGGGCTACTGGATATGTTCAACACTGGAGGAGCAGTAGAGCATGTTGAAATTCATCGAGCCTCTAACAGCAAACCAGAACTGTTTGATGGTGAGGTGTTATCGGAACTGACCTCTTCTCTCAGTCCTAACCGAGCAGCAACAGCAACTATTGCACTTAGAGTCAGAGGTAGGGGAAGATTTGGAGTTTACTCCTCCCAGAGACCACTGAAGTGTGTGGTAGGTGGCACTGAAACCGACTTAAACTACGACTCGGATACTGGGTTGACAACCTTCTCCATCCCAGTTCCTCCAGAGGAGATGTACAGATGGTCAATAGAGATCCAAGTTTGAGTCCTTTTAAGACTTGGTGTTTGATGCATTGTTGTCTCCAGAGAAGAGTTTTGTTGTAATTAGCATTGAGGGAATTGTTGGAGTCAGGCAGAGGGGGGGTTTGTAGTAAGACTTCCAATAATAATATCATGGGGTAGAGAAAATGGGTTGTTGATGCTATTAGTTAGACAAGGCATGTTGTAGTAAGGCATGGGGTGGGGAAGTGCTTTTGTTGTAACTTGTAATTTGGTTGAGAGCAGCATGTCATCAATTGGGGGAGATGGATAAGAGAGAATACTGTTATCTTTTTTCCTGAGGATGTAACAATGCTTGTTTCTCTGAATAAAAAGTTCAAATCTGTTTGGAATAAAACTAGTGAATTATCTTGTTTCTTGAATTTGGATAGGTGTTTCTAATGTTGGCAGAAAACATTATTCAGCAAGTTAATGTCTGCTGAGGAGAGCAAGTAGTGTGTATATACAGTTTTACATTCTAATTCAACCTAATAGTCCAATTATTGGTCTTTTATCGGGGCCGTGTCAATTGAGCCTTGTGGAAATGCAAATTCAAAATGTGATAGAAGATTAAGTAAAAAACATGGAAAATACTAGAGGTTGCTAAAAGTAGAATTTTCCATTTAATGTCTTTGAGTACAGAATAATAATATATAAAGTAATTTAGAATTCATTGTACAAAAAGAATACGCTACAAATACAATTATGAATAAGTACGCTAATAGAAAAGATCAAACTTTGTGAAGGTACGATTGACTTCAACTTTCTTACCTTGTTATGTTGCCAACAAAATGATAAGGTGGCTGTCTACCAAATGATTAATCACATCTTATCTTGTGCTTGAGCCTCCCACAAAAAAAAAAAAAAAAAAAGCTTTCCATGCCTTGAGGTTTTCTAACAAAAAACAAAAATCATGATTACCAACTCATGCATCTCTCTAGAATCACAACCATGGGCGACAACAAAAGCATAGGAAAGTTTAGACTCAAAGTTAATGCTAAGTTTTAATTAAAATGCAATGTGTTCTACTCCAAATCAAGCCATCGCAACAACATCTTCCCAACAAACAATGAATCAAATAATATTAACTATAAGTATTCCTATGCAATGCCATTGGTGTAAATGTCTTTATACTTTCTGGAAAAAATGCTAATAACACACGGTGGTTGACCTTTAATTTTTTAATGGGAACAAAGAAATAATAACTCGCATCATTTATACTACTTTTATTCATATTTATAAGACCTAATTATATTTTTTTGGAACTACTCGTTATTAAGACTATTCTCTCTTTTTTAAAATGGATTCTACTCTCTCTTCTAATTAATTGTTTACCAGTGCAATCAATTAAAGATATTAATTTGAGTCTAAAAATAATTAATATAAGGAACAATATGAATTGAGTTTTATAAAAAAAATAAATACCATTTTTATTTTGGGTCTTATAAATAGGAATAAACGATTTTTTGGTTCCTATTTATAATACTCAATGAAATAATTTATTAAAATTAAGAAAATAATGCATTTTTATTTATTAATAGTAAATTTGTCCTATTTTTTTTTTTTTGAAACTACCATTGCCATTAATGTTGTTCTCTCTCTTTATATGTTTGTCAATATAATTTTTCTCTTCTTTTAATTAGGGTTAGTCTAATTAATGTAATAAACATTATAAATTGAATCTTATATTTTTGTTAAAAAAATTGTATGTGAATTTTATTTGCAAATTTGGGTTATTTTCAGTATTGGAAGCTTAGGTGCCAGAAAATCTAAGGAAATTGTTTTAGGAATACTAGTGGATAGAGCCAAGATTTTTTAAACTAAAAATGGAGTTAGAATCAAGACATGGCAGGTAATTAATTTTAATATTTTGAACTTTAATTATGATTTAATATAATTAGACTTGCCTACGGCCTACCTATATATGTGTGCTAAAAAAAAAGAATTGCAGAATCCATGAGTTCGTAATGTTTTGGGTCTAAATTATAGGTAGGGAGGTTTGGGAAGTGCTAGCAACATCCAGTTTCAGAACATTGAAATGGACAATGTGACCAAGCTCACATAATAAATCAGAATTACTGTGACTTAAAAAAAGAGGCCATGCAAAACACAGGTAAATATAATTTAACAACTTTTGCTATTATTGGAATATCACTACTGATTTTGGTATGTATATCTACGGATTATACATATAGCTCATGGAGAAATTCGCTATCCAAATCAAGAATGTGTTGTACCAGAACATAACAGGTACAAGTACTTCTGATATAGCTGTTAAGTTGGCTTGCAGTGAGAACTTTCCATGCCAGGACATAGACCTCCTATGTGAAGGAGGAAATGCTGCCGATGCTTTATGTAACAATGTTGAATTGTCTTACTTGGGACACGTTAACCCTCGTTAAAAATCACAGAGAGATCACAAAGGCATCTACTACTACCTCCATATGGAAAGGGTACTCGTTGAAGGACACATCCAGGTGTATGGGCCGGGGCGAACTTGTAAACTTTTTTTATAATATTATTATAAAGAAAAAATAATTATGCATTAAGAGTATAAAATAATTTACAAAATCATTTATCACAATTTATTATGTATGATTTTGTTAACTTTTATAATAACTATATTATAATTATTTAAATGGTAATTTATGATTAGATGACAATATAAAACTGCTTTTCCATTTTCAAAACATAGTCATTAAATTTTATTATAAATTACTCTTATAATTTGATATATATATATATATATATATATATATATATATATATTTGAAGAGATCAAATTATATCAGTATAGTTTTGACGACTATTACATCATTTTATTATTGTCAATTGAATAATATTTTCTTAAAACTCACTATTGGATTAAAATTTTCTTTCATATAAATCATATATATAAAATTTCATATTAATTTAAACTTATTTGTTATATTATTCATATAGATTAAAATTGATGTAATATAAACATTTTAAAATATGTTGAAATATAAATCATTTTATTACCTTTTGTTATTGTTTAATTTTGACAAAATTTGACACAAACGATATTAATAATATATAAATATAATTTAATAGTTGGATTTATAAAATCTATATTTTATATCAATTTATAAAAATAATGTAATAGTTATGTAATTTGATGTAATTTTATCTCTTATATATATATATATATATATATATATATATATTCGTTTTACATTGCATGCAATTTGCAATAGAAAATTCGTGCCCAAGTATATATATCTCCGCAAGAGCTAGCTTCCCGTGCGTTCATCTATATCCGTACGATCAAATTATTGTTAGAACAGGAGGAAAAAAAAACTGTTGGACTTACTTCTATTAAAAATTAAAAAATATTTTGGTTGGACGTCAATTCTATTAAAAATAGGAATAAATATAGTCCTATTATATGTTCCTAGGGTTTTCACAAGGTTTGGTATCATTCCACGACTAGTATATTATTCATATATAGGATATATGTGACCTATATATATCTTCAAGTTTGTTTGTCCAATTTTGTATGATATATGTATGATTCCTTGTAGAATTAGGCATACTATTTAATGTCTTTGTGTACACAATAATAATATACAGTATAAAGTAATTTAGAATTCATTGTACGAAAAAGAATACGCAAAATATGATCAAGTACGCTAATTGAATATCTAACTAAACTTTGTGAACGATCAACTTCGACTTTCTTACCTTAGTTATGTTGCAAAAAGAAAATTAGTAAGGTGGTTGTGTATCAAATGATGATCACACATCTATCTGGTGCTCCATACGTTGAGGTTAATTTTCTTACGAAAAACAAAAATCATAATTACCATCTCATGCATGATGTATCTCTCCAGACTAGTACTATATATGACGCCAAAGGGCACCAACAATATTCCTCAACTTACATGAGGCTTTATTGTCCAGATAAATTCATAGATCTGGGTGAGTTAACGCCGCTAGAGTCCTTATTTTTGGCTGTTAAAAGAGTGACAATTTTTTTTTATTGGAAAACATGAGTGTTCTATAACTTGAGAGAGAAAAGAAAAGATGATAGATAAGTGATTGATTTGATTATTAATGTAGTGTGATAAGAAGAAAAATATAGATAAAAGAGAGTTGTTGAATATTATGTGTTTGAAATTTTTGATTCTCAAAATATAATCACTCTTAAAAAAGTATTAGTAATTAATTGTCAAAGTAATTTTATTTTATTTTATTAAAACATGGGTCTGATCTCATCTTAATATGATTCTCCATTTTTATATGTAATTACAATGTTGTTAGTTATTGTTGTTTTTTTCCCTTATTTATTAGTGAAAAATAATACATCAATTAACACACCAATATTTCAGCAAAAAATAATTAATTTTCAAAATCATACCTAAAAATAACAACATGTATCGACGAAAATCA
>PYAF01004995.1:535394-561314 GCA_007407185.1 Glycine tomentella | reverse complement strand
AGTTTACCTAATTTCATATCATCTAATTTAGTTCTTCTACTTTACAAAAAAAAAAAAATATTTTTAGTCTCTTCTTACATATGCTATTAACATTATTTTTTATATGATAAATAAATTATACTATTTATTTACCGTGCAAATTCATGAAAGCAAAATTTAAGAAATAATAAAAACTAAAATAAGACGTAAGAACAAATATGCAACAATGGTTAAAGATGATAGAAACAAAGTAAAAAATAAAGCTCTTGAAAGTTTTAGTTCAATTTGTTTCGAGAAGACATATTAATAACTTTTTTAAATAATTTTTTTCAATATATTTTAATAAAAAGTGGGCTAAGTATAATTGTAAATATGTGTTTTAGTAACTTATTGATCATGGATTCAAATTCGGAAACAATGAAAATTCTAAGGAAAAACTAAAAATAAGTTTTTAATAATACCAAGATTAAATTTGATAATCTGGAACTTTAAAAACTATAAAATAATTTCACAAAAATATAGGGACAAAAAGATAGTTTTGCCTAAAATACATTGATGTCAAATTGGTGAATGTATGGAGCAAAAGTCAAAGGGCCTGGACTAATCATTTCGTCTCAATCTGGCACTTTATAATTCTTCCATACAATATTATACCCATATGAAACATTTTTTTTAAAAATTATTTTTATATCTATGACTATAAATACACAAGTTCCCCCTACTTTAGTTCCACACCAAGCTACCTAGCTAAATCCATTCTCACCAAACAACAATCCCAAAACCTTTCAAATTAAGAGCATCTATATTCTGGGATAATATACAAAGGGAAAACCTAGAATGGCCCTCCTCAAACACCTCCTCCTCTCATTCACCATGATCATCATTTCTTTTGTTGCTTGTTATAGCACTTTGCAAGAGGACCCACCTTGTAGTATATATGTTGATCATTCACCTTCTATTGACGATGGTGGGACATTCAAGAACTTGATCAAGCAAAGCACAAATGTTTTGAGCTTAAACAGGTTTGACAAGCGTAGTTCGCTTAAAAAGGTTAGTGTCAATGATTATGGAGCTAAGGGGAATGGTGATACTGATGACACAGAGGTACATACTCAGTCCAAAATAAAGTGTTCTTTCCCTTCCTTTTTTTACTACAAAAGTGTCTATTTTTTATTTATTGATAAATATTAGTTATTAGTATGTTACGTTAGTGCGAGAAGTGGGAGAATTCGAAGTAAGACCTCCTTACAACTCCAACTTTTATGCTGCCAATGTGTTTCTTAACTTGATTATTTCGTAATTGGAAAAATGACATTATTTTTTTTTTCTATAATTGGCTATGTTGGCTATTTCAGGCTTTCAAGAAGGCTTGGGATGTAGTATGTTCTTCTGGGGAAGCAATTCTTGTAGTGCCTCAGGCGAATTATTTGCTCAAACCAATCAGATTCTCTGGCCCTTGCGAACCTAACGTTGAAGTCCAGGTTACTTAACGCTGAAAATTACGCTATAGTGATTAGTTCCCCATTTTTTATGCTTCATCTTTAATGAAAAATTAAGATTACTTAATATCTCAAACAAAAACTTATATGCTATCAACCATCAATTTGTGACATAAATATATTGACAGATTTCTGGAACCCTTGATGCATCAGATGATCCATCAGATTACGAAGATGACAGCAGATACTGGCTTTTATTTAACAATATTAAGAAACTATTTGTATATGGTGGTGGAACCATTGATGGAAACGGCAACATATGGTGGAAAAACTCATGCAACAGGAACAAAAAGCTAGTAAGATATTCAGAACCCCAATTTTTAATTAGTTTTGTGAGATCATCATAGTCTTAATTAATCTTTACTTAATACATACATAATGTGTCATGTTATCAATTATTTTTCATAAATTATAAAAACTTAAATACATGTCACATTGGAATTGATTGAGAGTATAATCACGTGATAATCCAAAATTATCTAATAATTTTTCCAAATGATGACCAATCTAGCTAATTCATACTTCTCTGTTATCTTTCGCAGCCTTGCAAGGATGCCCCAACGGTATGTATATGTCAAAGATCAAGAATTTTTGGTTGAAATATGAATAATATAACATTCAAATATATACTTGCTAACCATGGTTTTTTTGTTATTTGTTTTTGTAGGCTCTGGTTTTCTATAATTGCGAGGACTTAACAGTTGAGAATTTGAGCATAGAAAATGCTCAACAAATCCACGTTTCATTTCAGGACTCCGTGAATGTTCAGGTTTCTGGCCTTAGCGTGACCGCACCAGAGGATAGCCCCAACACTGACGGGATTCATGTCACCAATACGCAAAATATTCAAATCTCAAGCTCTGTTATAGGAACTGGTACTTATAATTTGGAGTATTTAATTTGGAACAATGTTTTTTCTTTCTTTACTTTCATTTAAAAGAGTTATCTTATTTTTATTCTTTTGGTTTTCAAAACTTTATATAAGAAAGGAGAAAATGGAAAACAATAAAAAATTGTTTTTACGATTTTTAGTACAATTTTTTTAAAATAGAAAATAAAATGAAAATAAGATAACTTTTTGTAATTAATGTAAAAATAAAAATATTTTTTCAAAATAAAGGACAAATATTTACTGTCATTTTCAAAACAAAAAATTGTAAAACATTAAAATCTCAATGTCTAAGCAGAATAGATTATTTCACATTAAGTTTTGTGTGTAAAAATTTTGTATCTATCTTTTCTTATATAAATATTTACAAATATAAATAAGGCCTCCACCTACATATTACTCGTGAAGAAAGATATAGATACAAAAATTTACATAAAAATTCATGTAAAAATTCAATTTGAGAGGATCTATTTTTAAGTATTGACCAATACATCTTTGTTAGGTGATGATTGTATATCTATTGTACATGGATCTAAAGATGTAGAAGCCGCAGATATTACCTGTGGACCGGGCCACGGTATCAGGTAATTTAGCTTCAATGACAAGTATCTCTAAGATCTATACTGCATGCATGTGAAAAAGTTTTCATATGTCATTTTGTATTATAATTAATTGTACGTGAATTTTATTTGGATTGATGGAAGTATTGGAAGCTTAGGGGCCGGAAAATCCAAGGAATTTGTTTCAGGAATACGAGTGAATAGAGCCAAGCTTTTTGGAACTAAAAATGGAGTTAGAATTAAGACATGGCAGGTAATTTAAATTCTGAACTAACATAATTAGTCTTGCCTACCCATGACTTGTATATGTGATAGAAAAAAAGATTAATTAATTTGCAGAATCCATTAATTCGTGACATACTGACATTAACCATATAAATCTTTTGGATCAACCGTATATATATGTAGGGAGGTTCAGGAAGTGCTAGCGACATTCAGTTTCAGAACATTGAAATGGATAATGTGGCCAACCCCATAATAATAGATCAGAATTACTGCGACAAGAAAAAGAAGCTATGCAAAAAACTGGTAAATATAAACAACTTTTGCTATTATTGGAACCGACATATATACGTATATATTTCACAACGTGATTTTCGTATGTATATATATATATATCTACTGATTTTTTGGCGTAGCTCTCGAAGAAATCCGCGATCCAAATCAAGAATGTGTTGTACCAGAACATAACGGGCACAAGTGCTTCAAATATAGCTGTGAAGTTTGATTGCAGCGATAAATTTCCATGCCAGGAGATAGTGTTGCAGAACATAGACCTCCAATGTGAAGGAGGAGATGATGCCGAAGCTATGTGTAACAATGTTGAATTATCTTACTTAGGACACGTTAGGCCTCGTTGCAACTCAATAAAGAGAAAGGCATTTACTGCTATTACCTCCATATTGAAATACTTCTCATGGTACATATGAAGCATACTATGCAAAAACAAGTCATGTACGTACATTGCTAGATGTATATTTATATATATAGCCGACAAGTAGGACATCAATTAATTGATTTGTAGCGAATAATGTTATTCTTTGAGCAGTGGTTGTGATAAACATATATTGCTATTATTTGTCACATGTTAAAACAATAAAATTCAATTATTTATTTAATCATGTAACTTCCAAAATAATGTACTAGCGTGTGTATGTATGATATCTCCATTTTGCCAAATTGACATGCCCCATGCTCTTGGATCATTTTCTAAATTTACAAACCTTATAATCAAACACTTATGATAGTTGTAGCATATTGTATTCTGGATTATTTAATATAGAGCTATACTAACATCATTCCGAAATAGGATCCAAAAGTGTTGTAGCATATAGTTCTGAATTGAATCATCCAGAACACAATATGTACTCTGGATCACTCAATCCAGAACTTGATAGTTGTCCTCGCGGTGGTCCTCCTTGGGGTGCTTGGGACGTGCAAATATTAGAAGGAAGAGTAGAACAGGGAAGAGGGGTGAAGTTGGCAGAAGAGAAAGAAGGGGGGTGGTTAGGTGGCGAGGAATTAGAAGGGAAGAGGAGATGCTAGGGTCGAGGGGTGGCAGATGAGTTTAAGAGAGGATGGGGGCATTTTTGTTCTGTTGGTTCTATCTACATTTTTATGGAGTGTAGGAATAAAAGTTTGGAGCTGCAGAAGCAATAGCCCATTAAATGTTGCAATGAAGAAACATTTTGGCCCAAGCTCAAATGAATGCTATCGCTTGATCTGTAATTTATTGCTTGTATTACTATTTTGCACATTGTTTTGTTTATTTGTGCAGTGATTTTGTGAGGTATGCAGGGTGGAATAAGTTGCGTGCATTAGAAAGAATTTCCAATCAAGGTGTCTGGTCTGGTATTGAATTTGCAGCAACTTTTTATCTTTTCTTTGCCATGCTAAGCTAATAGAAAAGTTTAGTTCTCACAATAAACATCTCAAAACTCCCTTTGAAATAGTGCATCAAAATTAAATTTTCTTTTAAAGTGGGAGAATTTAATACCAGCGATTTAGCTCAATTGATTGAACAGGTATGTGAATTATTGTAAAGTCCTAGTTGGGACGAATCCAAGGGGGGCAAGGAAGGGCCTTGACCTCCCCCTCTCCCTTATTACCTTTATGTATATATGACAAAAAAATTAAAATTAAAAGAATACTAATAAAGAAAAATGTATGAGAAAAATAGGTTTTTAAGTTAATAATTATTTAATTTTCTTCTAGCAGTGAATTATA
This sequence comes from Glycine tomentella, assembly GCA_007407185.1. Taxonomy (NCBI): domain Eukaryota; kingdom Viridiplantae; phylum Streptophyta; class Magnoliopsida; order Fabales; family Fabaceae; genus Glycine; species Glycine tomentella. Next base: position 556,161 of record PYAF01004995.1, on the reverse strand, counting down.
TATATAGTCTGATATATAAAATTAATAATAAATATTTTTGTTAACTTTATTATCTATTAAATAATTATTTTTTAGAAGTTAGATGTTTTTTTTTTTTAAAACTTATCCCCTCTTTGATACACTTCTGGATTCATCCCCCTCTTGGTATCTATTTTTTATTCTTATTTTTTACGGATTAAAAAAGAAGTAGATGTATTTAATTAGTAGTAGGAACAGTAAGATTCCAATAGGGAAATGACTGAAAGAAAGCTTGTAAACTTTGTTTGGCTTTTGAATAGCATCAGGTAACGGCATGGAGAGCTTTTTGCTTTGTACTATTGAATAGCAACTTTGTGCCATGATGCTGGTGGCATCTTTAAACATACATTTCAGATTCTATTCCAAAAGTAAAGCCTAGGGGGCTAAAGTAATCGCCTGAAGATTTTTCGGTCACATATTAAACCTGGTCATGATAAGTGGCTCCACTAATTTACTGAAAGAATTGGATCCTATTTGATAAATGAATCCCATGTAATGATGGAACGTTGAAAAATGTTAGTTATTTTGTAAGACTAGTATTTCTTCTTTTATTTGCTTTTTTTTCCTTTAAACCATCGCTTCAACGATTTTTCATCTAAGATAAGCTACAAAAAATGACTTGAATGAAATGAACAACTAAATACTATAAAGGCAAATTTCCACATTAAATGTCGTTGATTAAAAACTGAAAATATATGCTATTTTGTTTTCCCCCTTTTCATTTCTGTGAATCTTCAAGCTAGCATAAGCATCATACATCACTGCAAATGTTGGAACATATTTTGTTTGAAAAAACTGAAATATGGTCTCTCACTGGGATAATGATGTTTAAAGAAGCAATGAATGACCAACAAAATAAAACTGAAAACAGAAAGTCTAATAACAGCAACAAGGTGAAAACATGAATAGTTTTAGGTTCTAGAACTAACACAATGCTACTCTATACATCAGTTAAAGCTATGTAACTTTTCCCCAACATTTGTATCACTTGGCTAGCCAAAACAAAGCATTTTATCATGTTCTATACTGACTTACAATGTTTGTGTTAGAATAGAATGCATCATCTGATCTGAGCCATTTTGATTCATTTACTTGCATCCCCTTCTGGTGCTGGTGCTGGCTTTGGTTCTTCAGGTGGAGGAGGTGGAGGTGGGAGTCCTCCATCAATGCAACTTCTACACTTCTTTTCAACCCAACCTTCTATGTCATTCTCCCCATTTCCCCCAAAGTGCCTTCCACCACACAATCTAGCAATCATTCCTGCAATGACGCCAACTATTGTGATCACTGCTATGACCACCACCAGTGTCTCAATTGACCTATGTGAATAACGGTTTGGTTCCACCACTTTTGGTGGTGTCTCTACAAAGGGTTGCATGTCACTCCCCATCTTGAACAAAATGATTCTGCTCAACACAATCCTGAAGAATGAAGATGAATATGAACTCTTGATTGGCCTAGTTGAAAAGGGTGAGCTATTATGGCATATGATATTATGATTTATTGCAAATTGAGAAATAAGAGAAAAAATGGGGGAAGTGAGACTGCACAAAGTTGGATTCTGATTTCCCAATATAGAGTATAGAGTACACAGTAATAGTGTCAAAGTGAGTGGGGTATCATTAACTACTACTGATAAGTGAGAGAAAAATGTTGTAGCTATAAAATAGGATTCCAATTGTTATGAATACATGTCATTTTGTCTTTGTTGCTTTGGTGCTTTTATGTTATAATGTTGCATTTCTTTTTTGTTGGTCTGCTTTATTTGACTGATTTCCTCATAAAATAAAAGCAGGTGTGACTTTTGAGGTGCAAAACATAGATGAAGGCCAAAAGCTTCTGACTCCACATTAACTCAATTAATAATATGTAGTTTCAAATGGGACTTGTAGCTTGTCAGAGGTGTGGGGGTCTTAGATTGCATTGCAATTTGCAACCTCACTCTCAAATTATTTGATTTCTCCTCCCAAGTTTGTTTGTCCTTTGTGATGTCACATGTTAATGTTCAATCTGTGAGTCTGTGACCCCCAAAAAACCTGGTGATTTTGTTTGTTTTTCATCTTGAAATTTTCCTTAGGCTTTTATTTTTTTCCTGACTACTACCGTGTCTCTTATATGCCTTTGCAATTTAGAGTTATGAGCTCTGCATTCCCCTCTGTGCTTCAAATTGAGTTGTTTGTCAAGTTGTGGAAACTTTAATATGTACGTTCACCTGAGCAATGAAGACTAGTTATTAAGACTAAGGACATCCTTCAATGTGACTCATCAGACACCACATCTTTATCATCTGCCAACTCTAGAGCTTGGACCATGGACCATCCTAATTTTCTAAAATGAGAAATATTTGTGGTAGTATGACGATAAAGATGCACAGTGTTTTTAATATAAAAAAAAAAAGAAGAAGTATATTTTGTTCTCTGTAATGTCCATTTTCATTTTTGTTTTTTGGGTAAATGTAATAGCCTTTTTATAAGGGGGTATGGTAGATGACACTTATATTATTGTACCTGTCACTGTTTCAGGGCATTAGTATGTGCATGTTGATTGCTTACAACTTTATATGGCTTAGACTAGAGGCAGTTTTGAGAATGGAGACATTGGTATCAGCCAATTTGTGGTTTTTAAATTATGATATGACACATGTTGCTTCCATACTTGGGATATGATTATAGAAGTGAAGAGCCTGTTGTACATTTAGTTTAGTCTTTAACTTTCTTCCTCCACAGGTTAAGCATCCGTTCGACAGAGTTTAGTAAAATAAAATGAGAGTGAATTAAGATAAAAAAAATTAAATTTAAATAAAATGTAAAAGTGTAAGTTTTAGCTCATTTTATTATTTACTTCATCTTTTTCAATTCTTGTTCACAAATGAACGGTTCCTGATTATTATTTTTAAAGGCACGGATCCTAAGTTTTGCTACTACTTAATTGAAACAAATTAAATAAACAAATACGCATTTCGTTCCTAAAAAAATATAAGCATTATCAGATTAATTTGATAGTAGTATTTATAAATAATATATCAATTTATGATATTGAATTGGCCTTTGAAGTGAGACAAAATTTGTCTTTTTGTGACATTTTTGTAATATTGAAAAACATAGTAATGTCTTTATGAATATAAAACCAATTTATACAACTATAAATGACATTTCCTTACGATAACACAAACATAAAAAATAAAAAACAAACTGCAGAAACTGTCCAATGGGATTAGATGAATCACTTCCTATTAAAAAGAATATGAATCGTTGGTTGACAACTATGCCAAATTAAGCATTCAACAATAATGAGTATTATCATTTTCTTCTGAACCAACTGATGGAAAACATAAAATATTAAAGAATCAAATTGATATCGCATATTGTTTTGAATAAATAATCTGTTGTGTTTATGAACTAAGATTCGAATTTAAAATGGTTAAAATTACTATATTGATCTATTTTTGAAATAAGTTGAAAACAAATTTTGAGTAGATGTTCATATTTGACATATGCATAGAACTATATTAAATAAATCAAATAAATGGAGGATTACTTTGAGTAGTTATGGACTGTTTTAAGCAAAGTTAAGCCCATACAACATAACGAAAACTGTTATCAGGATTGGTTGGAGGACATTACTTCCGGCACCGTCTCTTTCTACTCATTGCATCATTCTTTAAATATTTTCATAACTTCTATTTTAAAAATATCATTAGGCATAATTAAATGTTTAAATTTAAAAAACATATTGAAAACACTTTCCTAAATTTAACTTTAAAATATATTGAACATTATTTTAAATATTTAATTTCAAGAAGAATATCGACCTATCCATTTATTTAAATAAGAACATTTCAAAATAATATTAACAATAAAAATGTGATTAAAAAAAATAGTGCAAAAGACAACACCTTAATCAAAGACCCTCGCGCGCTAGCAGTTTGTTCAGAGTTTCAGACAGTCCAGCTCATGTTAATCAAAATTAGGCTGGCCCATAAACTGGTAAACATTTTAAAAAAAAAAATAATAACACTGAACCTTTTATTCTAGTTTGGCCGCATTTCTTTAATAATCAGATTATTTAATATTAAATAATTAATTCCATATTTAATGCTGTGTATAACTTTCTATCTTTATTTATTATCTTCTTTTATATACACTTATTTTACAAATATATCTTTTAAAATCACTGGAGATAATAAAAATTATCTCATAAAATTATAAAAACAAACATTTTTGTTATTTTAATATTAAGAATCAATATCTTCTCACGCAGAAGAGATTTTAAAAATAGATAATGTTGATGCTTCTTTGTTAAGTCTAAATTGTTGTCTTGACCTTTTATCTTATTTTAAAATTCATTTCAGTTTTTTTTTTTAAATATTATTTTGATCTTTTATCTTTTTAATTTGGGTTGAATTGATCTTTTTAAAAGGTTGTTTTTAATTTTGGAACTTGATTTTGAACCTCTTTTTTTTTTTTTATTCAAGACGTCAAAATTATAGTACCTAATTGATATTTGAAAGGGACAATAAACATGATAAAATCACATAAAAATAAGTTATTCAAATAATTATAAAATAAACTGATATTAAAATTTTGGCTAAAATATGTTTTAGATCTCTTATAAATGACTGATATTTATTTTAGATCCCTAATATTTTTTTATTGTATTGAATTCCTAATATATCAAAATTTTTATTTTGAGTTTCTGTCGCCAATTAAGTGATGACATGATGCCATCTAAACTCCTGATTACGTTGAAAAGATCTATTTTTAAGATGTCATGTCATCAATAAATTCACGACATGGATTCAAAAAAAAAATTAATATATCAAAGATTCAATAAAACAAAAAATTTATTAAGGACCTAAAACAAAAATAATTCATTTATTAGGAACCTAAAATATATTTTAACCAAAAAATTAAAATTTTTAATTGCTTGTTAGACTCACTTTTTATGAAATTTTCATCATTTTTATGACCATTTATGTTTGAATATAAATTAGATTTTGTAGTTACATATAATAAGATATGAGTAGGATAAAAAATAGATTATATGTTTTTTAGAATGATATTGGTACGAAATTGTAGTTTGTTAAAAATAATAACAAATTTTCATTAAAATTTATAAGTATACATAAGATAAATATTATCCTCCCAATATATCATATTGATATGATACAATAAGAGATAAAATGATATTATTATATCTTATTAGTGTAATAAATACTTATTAATTGTAAAAGGATAAGATAGTTATCTTAAAAACATATTTTATAGTTTGAGAGATTAAAATAAGGCGAATATTTTTTGAAAGACAAAGCGAAAATTTATGCATCCGGTGGAGCATTGATAGTTTCCAACTTGAGAGTTGAGACTTCTACGTTCTTACTTTGAGGAGTTGAAGTTGACGGCGACGGAGTAGAAACGGCAAACCAAAACTAATTATATTATTCGAATTAATAAAGTTGCTTAAATTGTTAATTAATATTGCTAATTATATTATTAGATGACTTTTGGAGGAGACGATTCCCTCCCTCCTTCCCTTTCCTGGAATTCTGGTTAGTTGGGCCATCTCTTTCTTTTCCTCGCAATTCACATTCGTTTTCCAAATTGAAGAGAGAGAGAGAGAAGGTGAGGGAGGGAATTCGTTTTCTCTCCCCTGTCTCGTGTAAAGCTTCATTCCCATGGGGACTCCGGAGTTTCCTCATCTCGGCAAGCATTGCTCTGTTTCTTATTGCAAGCAGCTTGATTTCTTGCCCTTCACATGCGATCGCTGCAATCAGGTTTTTTCTCTCTTCAATTCTCTCGCTCTCTCTCTTTCCTTTTCAATAATTTTATATGGTTATAGTGCAGCTATTGTTTGTGCCATTGCATTCTATTCCTCGTGCGTTGCTCTTGTGTTTTACGTTATCTTCCTTATGTTTTCTGCCTTTTTGGCAACACAAACGTTATTGTATTGAAATCCCAAGTAAAATTAGGCAGCGTCTTTCTCTCTGTCTCTCTTGTTTTTCTCTTTTTTCCTCAGGGAGGGTGATTGTTCTGCAAAAGAAAAAAAAAAAGGTGATTTTTCTACAAAAAAAAAACACTTGAAGGTGTTGGAGACTTTACATTGCCCAGCTAATAAAATAGTATATATAAGCAAAGGAACAATCCTCGTCCTAAAGTTTTTGGGTTGATTAGACGAAAGCTTAAATTTTAAGGGTTGATTAGACAAAACCTTAAATTTTAAGATGATAGCAGAACTTATTTTAGTACTTGTTGTCAAACAATTTGTAATGTTTGAGATGTTCAATCCCTTGGCATGTAAGGCATGCGTTATAAATCTCACATGACTTGTAATATGACTAAATTGATTAGTGATGTAACTAGAATTATAGATATATGTAAGAGACAATTATTAAGGTTGATAAGAAAATGAATTATAAAGTTTAAACAAACATGGATATTGAACTTGTATGCTAAAAACGGATAGTTTCTTCTCAGGCGTGATATTGAATAACAGAACTATGTTTGGTAGGTGGAAAATCGAAAGGAGGAGAAGAGAAATAGATGAGAAATACTATGGACTCCATGTGTGTCTCACACCTCTTAACTTTTACTTTAATTCAAATATTTTTCTTTTATTTTCATCCTCTCTGCCAAAGAGACCATAAAGATAAACTAATGAACTATTTTGATAAGCATTTTGACTTCACGTGTATACGACATTTCAAAAACTGTGCACTGATTATGCATGACATCTTCTTGAGTTTGTCCCAGTATGGAATTTTGGATTATTGTTCTCCTTGTTTTCAATTTATGAACTCTTTGATTGATCTAATATAACTGTATCTGCTCAATTTTTCTTGCAGGTATATTGTTTGGAGCATCGAGGTTATATTAAACACAAGTGCACAAAGCCCAACAAACAAGATGTCACAGTTGCCATATGTCCTCTCTGTGCCAAAGGAGTTCGCCTCATTCCAGATCAAGACCCCAACATAACATGGGACAACCATGTTAACGTTGATTGCGACCCATCAAATTACGAGAAAGTCACAAAGAAGAGAAAATGCCCTGCCCCCGGATGCAAAGAGGTCTTGGTATTCTCCAACACAATCAAGTGCAGGGACTGCCTGAAAGACCATTGCTTGAAGCACCGGTTCGGCACCGATCACAAATGTTCTGGTCCCCAAAAGTTGGGGACAAGTTTTTCATTCATGGGTTTTTTGAATAGTAGTAGAAAAGAGGGGCCAAAGCCCAATTTAACTTCAACAACATCATCTAAGTGGAGTTCAAGCTTTCTCAACGTGGCTTCTAATATTCGCGCCTCAGCTGAAGCGGGCATGTCGAAATTGAGCGATGAAATTAACCAAGTTTGGCAGGCAGCTACTACTAGAGATGGGATGGGGCAGAGCAGTGGCAGTGGAAATAGAAATGATCATCAAGTGGAGCAATGCCCTCAGTGTGGATCAAAGTTTTCCTCTGTGACTGCTTTGGTGGATCATGTGCAAAAGGTTCATGAAAGAAATGGGAACCGATTAGGGGTTAAGAAGATTGATGCATGTCCTAAGTGTAGTAAGGGATTTCTAGACCCTGTGTCCCTTGTGGAGCATGTTGAGAGGGATCATGGAGGTGATTCTGGAGCGTAGGAAATTGCATTCTTTTTAAATGGATTTTCTTTTTATACATATGATATAAGCATCATTTTGTCCTGTTTTATAGCAAAAGAATGTGAATACTAATTACAAGATGATGTTAGATTTATTCACAATGTCCGTGTAATTGTGTCATTATTTATGGCTTGATCATTATGCCGTATCTTTAAAACATTCTTCATGCTTATAATCAACCCAACTGTTTGATCTGTCACTTATCGGCTTAGGACTAGGCCGTTTCCTGATCACGTATCCTGCTAGAATTTTCCAACTTGCCATTAATTTGCGAGCTGAATTCAAACAATGGTGGATACATGGGCGGATGCAAGTTAACAATTGGGGGGCAGTGTCTTCCCTTAAATTTTCAAGAATAAATTTTTTTTTTTATAATAATAAAATAAAGTAAAATAAAAAAATAGTTTAAACGTTTGTAAAAGAGAAAAAATTGAAAAGAATAAAAAAAGAATAATAAAAAAGATGAAAAATAAGAAAGAAGTGAGTGTGGATATATATGTTTGTAACTCTTATGAATGCAGTGGCTACACTCTTGTTATTTTTTAGCATCCATCACATGCTAATTTTGTTAATTTTTTCTCTTTTAAATTGTACATTTTTTACACTTTTGTTATAATAATATGTTCATTTAATTTTCTTCACAAAAAAAAAAATTCGGAGGCGCCGCCTCCGAACCCCCCCACCCCCCACTATTGTCCCCCCTTATTTTTTTTTTCTGGATCCGCCCCTGGGTGGATACATATGTTATTCTTTGTTGCCAGACCTTTGCTCCAATTATTTCATAATGTTAATCACTTTGACTTTTGATTCAAATTCAGTTGCCCAAGCGGCAAAGATGGTTAAATTAATATGATGGTTTAAAAGTTACTAATGACTTATGTATACCATAGTCACCCGTTCTTTTTTCTGGAATGACCTTATTTTGATCTGCAACCCTAATTTTCTTTTATATATTATTTTATCTTTTGTTACCAAATAATTAAAAATATTTCTTTATTTCAACTCTTAAGTCGTAACACTTAACAACAACATTAAAGATCTTTTAACATGTGAGATTAACTACATAGATCACAGTAACTATTGGATTTCGCTAATGATCAAATTTTTAGTTATTATTTACTTTGATATTTCTCTTTAAGGATTTATTCCAATGAAAAGAATTCAATGTTTGATATTTCAACAAATTTTACATGGGTATAACACAACCCTCCTCTTTTACCCAGAATTGAGATCTACTATCGTTTATTACGGTATACACAACTCATAACAAAAAGACGAATAAAAGCTTTTAATAATGCACGAAAATATTGGATAATTAAGACTGTAAAAATCTTTTCGATGAAAATATATCAATTCTATATAAGCTCCACGATAGATGGTGTGAGAAATGAACCTGCGCTTTACACCTTTTGCTTCAATGTGCATGCACGATTTGGATCCACTTTAGCAGTTGCATGATGCAGCAGGAAAGATGCATTGTTTATATGGAACGTTCTTTTGTGCCCCCTCTCTCTCATAAGTCATAACTGATGTATCTCACAACTCATGTGTCTTAATGTAATTTTTCTCTCTTGCTGTTGGCGAGTCTTAAGGGTACACGTGGCATATATGCTGAACATACCATGTTCAAATTGCGGAAATTCCCACTGGATCCTTTGCTTTAAACTATATTGGACAAGATATTATAGTTAATTTTTAGCTCTTGTGGTTGAAAAAATTTGTTTACATATTTAGTAAATAATTTTTTTAGTAATTTTAGTATTTTTAAAAATTTATTTGAAGTAGTACTTTTAAAAATTTTAGTTTTTAACTTTTTAACTTGTTATTTTTATTTTTGTTCTCCATATATTTAATCATTTTTTTTAATTATCCTTTTTAAAAAAATCATAATTTTTTTTATATTTTATATTTTATAATTATTTTAACAGTTCGTTTTATCGAACACCTATAATTTAATAACTTAATTTTTTAACTACCAACTAATTTTTAATTTCTATCTAATTTTTTAACTAATTTTATCATACATAACTATCTAATCATGATGATGAGCCATAAAGACATTAAATTGTTTTGTTTCAAAAGTTGATAGCATGCAATGCACCATCTTTGTGTAGAACTTAGTGAAATTGGAGTTTCATGAAAATGATTTGAGTTACTAGTATTTGGCTTCGCGTATGCATGTAATGGTTTTATACTCTTGAATTTCATCTCTTAAATTGTTCAATCCATTGAAGAGGATAAAATCATTAAGAGCAAGAAGCCAAAATAATAAAATATATTTGAAATTATAAAAAGTATACGTAGTTAATTTAAAATAATTTAAATTTAAATTAAAAAAGATAAAAATAACATGTACGTAATAATATCGCAAAAAAGTGTTACTTGTCTTGAAAAATATAATAAAAAATTGAAAATTTTATCGAGTATTACTGAATTTAATTATTTATTTAAATAGAGTAGATGGCTAGTCCACTATTTCTAAAGGGAGGGGCTGTGCTTGATGCACATTAGCACATAATAACTTCTAAATCGTGATAATTAATCGATCAAATATATATATGGGATGAATAAACCACCATAGAGGAAGAGGAAGAGGAGGGAAGTGGGTCCCTCAGAAACCGTTACATCCTTTCCTTCCTCCAAGGTTCCTATTTTTTCCATTACAAACATTTTTCTCTCCAACAGCCCCACACAAACATAAATTCTTAACATCACATTCATCAGATCATATCTTTTTTTTTTTTCATTTTCTTTTGGTGGGTACCATCATTTTCATTTCTTTTATTTTCCACAACTGACATAAACATTCTTCCGTGTTTCAAGGGATTCCCCACCCTCCTCTTTCATCATTGGTAACTTCCCCTCCTTAAAATTTGATTTCGTCTTCCTCCAATGTTTTGTGACAAATTTTGTCATCAAATTGTGATGCTGCATTTTCCCATTTCAGGCCCAGATTGGTCACCTTCAAATTTCGCTATATGCAGGCTGGTGGTTGAATTTGAGGGATGCCCTTTTGATATTTTGGCCTTTCTTTCCCTTGTTCACGTTCAAAATTGGATTTTTATGTGGAAGGGAGAAAGAGGGCACAATTCCAAGCCTTAGACTTTTGTAATGCCCTACATCTAATTGGTTTATTTTTTTGGTATTGGAATTGTAAAAATGAGTAAGGTTTCTGGTGTTATTTCACACCAAGTTTTGCCTGCTTGTGGCTCTCTTTGTTTCTTCTGCCCTTCCCTCAGGGCAAGGTCAAGACAACGTGTCAAGAGGTATAAGAAGCTCATTGCTGACATTTTCCCTCGTAACCAGGTCTGTTGTTTCTGTTTCCGGTTACTTAATTCACTTTTTTTTTTCTTTTTTGTTCCATGTCTCCGTAATCATGTTATATTTTCTAGTGCATGTTTGCTTCTATGTTTAACAAAATTGGATTTGCGTCCAGGCTGAAGCAACAAATAGTTAGTTGCTTATGCATTTACCCTTGTTAGACGCACACATTGAATGTGCAAACAAACACATGCTTAACTTAATGTTCAATTGTGATAGTTAAGTTGGTCAGTGAAGCTGAAGGCAAGCAAACATTCCTATTTATGTAACGCAAATGCTCGTTTTTCCTCCCTGTATTTAAGCATTGCAGACGATATGTACTAATTGAAAGATCCACGGCTACATGATAGGGGTCTTCAGCTTGATGCAACTCATAAACTTAAACACAGGACACTTACGTCTCTTCAGTTGACTTGTTCATTCCTTTTGTACTAGTATTTGTCTCACAAAATGCCTAAGAATTGATTTTCTTTTTGTTTTATTATTGAGTTAACTGGTGGAAGTGCCAAATGATAGAAGCATTGGAAAATTATGTAATTATACTACCAGAAACCCTTTACCCATCCCAAAGGGTTTGAAAACGTACAAAATAACAAATCATTTTTTTATATATACAAAATAATAAATCAAGTTGTTTATATTAATATAACAAAATGCGTGCACAATATAATATTATATAAATTGGAATAAAGCAATTCAGTTAAAAAAATTAGATTCTTCAATTGCAATTAACAATGAAATTGGCCGTGATTGTATAATGAATATGAACGTGCAATAATAATCGAAGTCAAAAGAATGTAATAAATAATAATAAGTTTCTAAATCATATAAAAATTAAAATTAGCTTTCATTCCAAATGTAAGAAAAACTATGTCAATAATATACATTTTATATGACTTTAGAACACCTATAAAATACTTGTTGAAGACCTGATCAAAAGATGAAAATGGTCTTGCATAGTGCGATTTATATAAACTTGTAAAGTCAAATCATCCTTTGTTTGATCAAACTTTCCTTATACTAAAATTTTCAATGGAACAAATCCAATAGAGCAATTGATAACATGACAACAAATGAGACATAACCTTATTATTTTTATTAACATTAGGCACCTCCCATTATGGGTCCAATGGTTAGGCCCAAACTACTTTTCCACGCTAATCAAGAATTAAGTGTTTAAAGTTCGTAAACAATTAATTACATTATTAGTGGACTTAAGTATCATCAAATGAATTATAATATTATTCCGTCTTTAGCTAAACACAATCAATTACACTTGAGTAGTGCCATCAAGGCATAACTATGAGGTAAGATTGTATATTTCTTTAACTAAACACAAACTTCCCAACCAAGTTAGTATGTAATCATCTTCATTAAGTATATACTACATTTATCCATAAATATAATTTTTTTAACTAATTCATACTTATTAAGAAAGTAATTAATTTAGTTAGTAACATTAAATTTATTAACAATTTGTATTATTTTTTTTAAGTCATCCTTAAAATTATTGAGACTTATCATCTCACTATTTCTACTTAATTACTTTCTATCTAATTGTTTAATGTATATTAGTTATCTTCTCCAATGAGAGGATAAATTTATCTTATTAATTTATATTATAAACTAATTAAAGGTAATAATTAAAGCAACATATAACTTGAAAAAAGCCTTATAAAAAAAAAACAAACAAATTTTAAAAAATGAGTCTTACATTTAGAGACACATAATATAACTATATTTTCTTTTCCTTTTCCTTCAGAAATGGAGGTAATATCATCTCTTGCTTCTAGACTTCTATCACCCTAGTTTGAGTAGTTTCTACATATCTACTTCCAAAAGGCAAAAATTATTTAACAGCGTTATTGTCAAGTAAGTTACTTTTGTTAGGATATATTGTTTATAATCATATTTTGGGCATGAAAGTTTTTGTGATGTATGTCAAAACAGTAAAACATATCCAGTAGAAGGTACGGTATGCATGTGCACAATTCAGATATACAGTCTGCTATCTCGACAATAATAAATAGAACTTTAGTTTCAATGGGAACAGACTGATTGATAGGTGCATACATCTCCCAATTGAGTAAATACAATATGAAAACTGTGGACTAGCATATAAGCAACAGGAACTGATATATCCCATTTCAAGGTTTCTTCTTGCATTTATCCTCCCCAAACCTAACATAGTGTCCAACTGAAATAGATTAGCTGCCATTTCACAACTAACCCTTTGGACAAACTTAGAAAGGTGAAGTTCTATCAAGGCCTGATTTTACTATGACACACCAGCTTCACCACATGAAATAATTCCTGATACAAGTCTACTATTTAAAGTTGTGGTAAGTTGTAACTCATCAGTTCCTTTGTATCCATGAGAGTTTTGCATACATCAAATCTTCAATGGTGTAGTTTACAGCAAAGAATAGAATCTTTGAGTGGCTTGTTGTTCTCAATTTTGTTTTATCTCTCGAAGCATTTCCACTACATTCTTCATTTTTGGTCGTTTGGCTGGTGTGTTGTCAGTGCACAGCATCGCGACCTTCAAAGCAGCAAGCATTTCTTTCCTCCAACCAAAGGAAACTGTGCTAAGCTTAGCATCCAATATCTGCTCTGGAGTTTCCCCTCTTACTGGAGCACTATGAACCCATTTCACCAAATCTACACCTTCACCAAAATCCTCATCAACTGGTAGTCTAGTTGTAAGGATCTCCAACAGAACAACACCGTAGCTATAAACATTTCCTGGTGCTGTGACTTGCATAGTATATGCATATTCTGCATTACAGAAGAAATGTAACATGAAGCATGCTAATCATAATAAAAGTTAAGAGTTTAATTTCTATGCAATGTCAGTATAAATATTTTTACATTGCCAATCAATTAAAAATCATCGTTAATATGGTTTTTAACGTAATATTGTAAAATCAACAAACTAACCTGTCTAACCATACACGGTGATTTGTGATTATTAGATGATAGTGTAAAGACTATTTACTATAAAAGTTAATAGGAAGAATTGCATGCCAGAAAGTAGTATACCTGGTGGTATGTAACCAAAGGAACCAGCAACTGCACTAATACTTGCAGTGCCTTTGGTTGGATCAAGAAGTTTTGAAATCTCAATCTCCGCAACCAACGGCTTGGAATTTGCATCCAATAGAACATTGCCAGAAGAGATATCAAGATGAATGATTGCCACATGATGAAGGAAAGCCAAACCTTCTGCCACACCAATGGCAATGGATAACCTAGATGGCCAGTCAGGCTGATATTCAGGTTTCCTGGTAGATTCATGAAGAAGCTGAGCCAATGTTCCATTTGGAAAATAATGATGCAAGAGAAGAGCAATATCTTCATAAATGACATAGCCAATGGGACGCACTAGATTATCATGGCAAACTTTGCTCAGTTTTTCAAGTTCTCTAATCATCTTGTTCTGGTGGTGGATTATTGTCTTGTCTACAGACTTCAGTCTCCTAACAGATAAGACCACCCCGGAAGGCATGACTGCCTTGTAAACAGTGCTGAAAGTTCCACTGCTGAGCTTGTTGCTGTTTTTCAGCGTTGCTTTAATGACAGTATCAAGGTCTACTGCTTGTTTTAGATTATCAACAAAAACAGTCCCTGCAATTATAGTTGGGTTGTCATTGGAACCATCTTCAACAATCCCGGCATCTTTGGCTACTTTTTCTTGCCTCTCCCTGATCATAAACAGCAAGACCACTATGGTTACTGACATAAAAACAGCCAAACCAGAACCAATTACAGCCAGTATGATTCTGTAAGAAACCCTGTGATGGTAAGCCTTGTGATCATCATAAAGGTCTCCACATGAAGAGTTCAAAGGCTCCCCACAAAGCCCTTTATTGCCCAAATAACTTGAACTAGGACTCTTCTGAAATGGTACAAATGTTGGCACAGGACCTCCGAACAGATTATTTGAGAAGTTCACCTCTATCAAGCTCAACATTCCCTTAAGCTCAGGTGGGATATTACCTGATAACCGATTGTTTGAAACATCCAGAGAAACAAGTTTGTCCAGTTTTCCTAATTCTGGGGGCAATGGTCCATGAAGATGATTGAAGCTCAAATTTAAAGCTATCTGCAAGTTCCTAATGCGACCAATCTCAGGAGGAATAGTTCCAGTCAAAATATTACAGCCCAATTGTAATTCAAGAAGTTTTGCACAATTTCCAATTTCATGAGGGATCTCTCCTGTAATGAAATTCTGATCCAACAGCAAGTACTGCAACCGGGAGATATTGCAGATTTCATTTGGAATTGTCCCATTGAATCTATTGTTGCTGATATCAAGCTTGTTAAGACTTTTGCAACTCAGAATCGATGTTGGAATATCACCAAATAGGCTATTTCCTGAAAGAATTAATTCCTGAAGGTTCATAAGCTGTCCAAAGTCTTGTGGAATTGTTCCAGTAAACCCATTTGTAGCCAAATTCAGGAGGGTCAGATTAGAACACTGAGCAAATTCAGACACAACCTCACCAGAAAGATTATTATTATCGGCTTCAAAGTAGGTTAGACTACTAAGATTTCCAATGGTCTTTGGAATGGTACCTACTAGATGGTTGTTTCCAATTCGAACGCTGGAAAGGGCTTTGCAATTCCCAATTTCCTTAGGAAGCTCACCACTAAAATTATTCTGGGTGAGAACCAGAACTTCCAACTTCCCTGGCACAAAAATGCTTGCTGGTATTGGACCTTCAAGCTGGTTAGAGTGCAGGTTAAGTATTTGAAGGTCGGAAATCAAGCCTAGATCATCTGGAATCCTGCCATCTAAACGGTTCTCATAAGCAGTGAAAAGCCTCAGATTGGTTAAATTTCCCACCCAAGAAGGTACAAGACCACTCAAATGATTACTAGAAATTTGTAAATCCTGCAATTTCTCTAAGCCCTGAAGTTCCATTGGAATCTCTCCCACAAGCACATTATTGGAAAGGTTCAATGATTTGAGGTTTGTGAGACCACCCAACTGAGGTGGAATTGAACCTTGGAACTTATTTGAAGACAAATCTAGAACTTCAAGATCAGATAAATTTCCAAAAGCAGGAGGAATTGATCCATCAAAGTTATTATTCGAAAGATCAAGCCGCTTCAAAGCTTTGAGCTCAGACATTAGAGTTACGTTACCTCGAAGATTCCGGTGAGACAGATCCAAGCCCTCCACCATTGAGTGGTTAACACAGCTGACACCTTGCCAAGTGCAGTAATCTGAGTTGTTGGCATCCCCCCATCCAGGGACTCTAAGCTCTTGGTTGATGGCATGTAATATATCTTGGTCCTGAAGCTCAGCACCAACAAGTTCAGAACTTGAAAGACACCAAGCTAGCAGAATATACAACAAGCATAAAAATTCCATCACGGTACAGTGTACACTGTTCTCTTCTCTTCTCTGCTGAAGTGAAGTGTTAGTGTTTCCACTCCACTCAACAGTGTTCTTCTCCAAGAACCGAAAATTGTTATCAAAACTCTACCAAACACTGTACCACAGCATTTAAAACTTTTGCTTGTTCTTTTCACCAAAAAAATGTGCAACTTTCCTTCACAGTGAACTTTCCCTTTTCTTAAATTTGAGGATTTTGAATCCTCGTGTCTCTTGCTCAGCGAGCTGCTGCTGCTGCTTGAATCACTTCAAGGGAAAACCTTTAGAAGCTTTCACCAGCCCTGAAATGCAGAAACCCCAGAAACATAATCAACCTTTAGAAGAAATCCCATTTGAGATTTGTGCAAAATACTAAAACACATGTGCCTCTAATTACTGCCACTACTCAGTTCTAGAAACAAAGAAAACAAATTGTGGGGGAAAAGAAAAGAAAAAAACAAAACAAAAGCTTTCACTTTCAGGGGAAGGAAAACAAGAAGGATAAAAGGGACAAAAGGAGGAAGCATTATGAACCGTGAGTTGCATATGAAAACATGACATACTTGGTTGCAGAAGAAAACATAAACTGCAAAAGCAACAGGGAAAGTGACTGCAGCGATGCAGAGGAAAAACGTCTTCACTCTTGAGTGAACAGTGAGTGATAAAATGAGAGACAGTTGAACCCTTTATCGCAGGGTTCACGGACCAGGTGTTTTCTTATGTCTCAGAGAGAGAGAGAGAGAGAGAGAGAGATTGTGGGGAATGAAATTCTTTCCCATGTAGGCAATGCATCACGAGAAATGGGCGGTCATCACTGAATGAAAGCTGCATAAAGCTCCTGTCTCTCATTGCATGTGGGGCACGGTTTAACACAGGGTTTTCTGTTTGGGAGCATATTGCATTGCATTGCATTGCATTGGGCGCCATTAATTCTCATAGTCAAAAATCAAATCTTTTTTTTCAGAAGTTCTAATCTTGCACACGAATGGTGAAAAATGAAAAGGAAAAACAGAAAGTAACCCCAAATGAAATATAAATAGAAAAATTGAATCTTTAAAAAAAATCTAAAGATGAAATTGATAATTAAGCTTAAATATTAAGTAATGTCAAAGTTATTAGCACAAATAATTTGATACTATAGTCATTTAACCAAAGTCTAAGATTCAATCTTTGTCTTAAGCATGAAATTGCATCAATGGGTCAACATAGGTTGACCCGTTAGAAAAGAGATTAGTTGAGTGATCAATAAGAAATCCTAAATACATCTTGATTGAAAAAAATATTATTTAAATAGCAAAAAAATTGTTTGATTGTTAAAGACAAGACCATCTTTTGCAAATGTGGGTTTGAATTTCTTTGTCACAATTTTTTTTGTTAGTGAGTAATTTAGAAATACCTTTGGAAGCATACTTTGAGCCATATGTTTGTCGTGATTGTGGTAAATGTCTGGAATCCAAGTTACCTAAAATTTTATGAATGAAAAATATTGATATGAAGGAGATAAAGAAGAATGATAAAAGAAAGGGTTCTATGGTTTCAGTTTCGTCAAGCACTCAATCTGTAGCATTTAATTCGCTGCCACACATTTAAAGTAAATCAGCAAATGCAAAGAAGGGATGGTAGATGGATGTCAGAACATAGCAAATGTTTTGTTGGTCATACAAAGGGAGGGGAAAACGGCCCTGATGGAAAATCAATTTGCTATGCCCTATTGCCTCTTCCAAAAATAATCATGGATCTGAGACGGCAATAAAAGTTGTGCTGCAAAGATCACAATATCTAATCCTAGGATTCCCTCCATATAGGCTTATTTTATATAGGGAACGAGACTTGCCTTTTTGAGACTATATTTCAATTTATTTTGTTAAATATATATGCCTAAACAAATTTCCAGAGATTCTGGATTTCTGGGAGCTGTCTCTATTTTTTACCCGGCCCCCCCTTATCTGTTGTCCCATTCATGGATCCTACTTTCACCTGCATGATCAAAAATTTCTACTTAGCTACATTTCTAGCATTCATGAATCCAGCCTCTCCAATAGTCCAATCATGAAAGGGAAATATTCATTAACAAGTATGCATGGTAAAAGGGATTTGGTGTGTGTTAAATCAGAAAGATAATTAGTAATATTCGGTTAATATCTCAGTTATAGTACACCATGTAGCTTGAATGGAGCCATGTTGATTCTATCACCATTCACCAAGTTACAATGTCAATTATAAGGTACTGTGATGTATTTTGAACTTACCTCAATTCTAAGTGAAACTCCTTATTTTATTAATCCAATTATCCAAAACATTCAAACTTCGAAGTTTACATATAATATAGAATGTCAATTATAAGGTAATTAGATGTATTTGCTACCTACACTTCACCTAAACTTTATTTGTTGATAGGGTATATGCATGATTGAGCAATCAAACTGTCCAGTTAGTCTTTCCTATGGTGCTTGATTTCCACCACCCGATTGAGCAAAGGCTTATCTTTATTCTTGAAGACAACACTGAACATAAGTCTAATAGCTTATTGGACTCTACGCAGTATTGCCATTGGGAAAGCCAAATCTCTTGAATGGAGTGAATAAAAGGCTCTGCAATGTAGTATAATAATAACGAAGAACAATATCACAGTGACATGGCTGTGTAAAGCACTGTAAGACAAACCATCTGCATTCCAACAAGTGGCATAATTCTGTTATACCTTAATTCTGTGTGTGTGATTTTTAAATTGCAGATACATCACATTAACTAGGTACAACATTAATTACTATTCATGTTTAAAAAATCACTAGTGTCAAAAGGCATACTTTAGAAAGTATATTTTGTCCTTTAATTGTTCCCTCCATGTTATCATTACCACCATTGATTACTACGTACGCAAGTTTACCGCTGTATACTTTATGAAGGGTTATTTTATTAATTTCAACAATTATATTCATATATTTATATAGTATTTTTATCTTTCTGACCCTTTTTTTATCCCATCCAAATTTCTTACCGTCGGAAAAAACACACATTCACGCAATCAAACGATAAAAATCATATAATAAAAATCTAACAGTTCATAAATTATTTTAATAAATTAAACTTAAAAATACCGATCGTCTACAACAAAAAATTCAAATATTTTTTTATCATACCATATTATATACAGTATTTTTTAACTTTTTTTTTTCTATCTTTATCTTCTTTTCACTCCTACGTTCAAAAGTAGAATTTATATCTATCATTTTTCATTACATTATTATAAAATAGTGGTCTAGTAGACAAAAGTTTTCTACAAAGTCAAAATCAATGAGCATGGTTGTGGACCATACCTCTGCAAAGAAAGCGGAGAAAGGGGAAATGTTACTGTTTTCTCTTGCAAAGCATGATAATGACGAACGATCGCATTCACCAGAGATGTTAAAGGCCGATATTTGAATTTCAACAAAGGCATGGGGAAAATGAGGAGAAAAAGTAAACGATATGCAATTATATTAAAAATTCTTGCACTAACATGGATAATGTTATTCTATTATATCATAAATAACAATCACATTTTATTGATTTTATATGTTTATTTATCCTTAAGAAACAGGTACCATTTTTTATGAAAAGAAAAAAAGGTACTTTAGATCTATTAATATGCTAATTCCTGTATCATATCATATCATTCAACTCATAAAAGCAAAACACAAAATCAAAAAGTATGCCAAAATCGAATTATTTCATATGGTGAGTGGGACCCAAGCAATGGGCAAGGATTAGAGGCACCTTTCAGACAGGTAGGTCCAAATAATGTCTGTGTGACAGAAGGTGGCCACCACCATACATTATGATATAGAAAGAAACTTTAAAACAATGTTGCAAAATTCACATTTTTTCTTGAGAAAGTTTCCCCCTAAATTAACTTTCGTTGAGAAAAGGCAAGGACAGCAACATCATGGATGTAGTAGCATTTTATTTTTTTTATTTCATAATTTTCGTTTTTTTTTCTTTGGCGGTAAAGTACTATTTAGATAACCGAAATCCCTCCAAGATTTCTCCCATTTTTCAAAAGTGAAATTAATATTTAAGTTGTTATTATAATTTTTTATGTAGTTACTAATTGCATTTTCATTTCTTTAGAACTTTTATTGTTGTAAAAATGTCTTTGAGAAAGAAAAAATAATTAAATATAAGTACAAACTTTATGTTTAACCTATCATTTCAACTAGTTTTAAATTTTTAATTAGATAAAAATTATATGACATTATTAATAGTATTTATTAAATATTTTCTTTAATTAGTGGCTCATAATATTTTTTGAGACTCAGAGTAATTTTTTTAAAAAAATTATTAGTTTCTAATTTTTAGTTTTTTTTATCTTTATCTTCCTTTTGTTCTTGAAGTATTGATTGATTTTCATTCTTATTTTTACC